>BRDA01003125.1:1036-39684 GCA_036984385.1 Crenuchus spilurus
AGGTTTAAAAACAATGTCCCAAAGACGATCACACATACACACACTCAGACAGCTCTCTCAAAGTCTCTACACCAGTCTCAGTGGAGTCAAAGCTCACTTCCTGGTTGGAGTCAGATACTTATAAACCAAATGTCCCGCCCCCTCCCAGCAGAGAACAGGTCCATGATTGGCTGGACCATAACAAGGGGCTGAAAGAAGGCCATTGGACAGAAGAGCCACTCAAAGACTACGTGCTCCTCGTGCACGTAACAGGGACGAAAAAGGGCTGGCAATAAAACGACAAATAAACAAGTGCGGGTCAAAACAACAGTGAATTTGTGCTCAGGGTCCTGCCCTGATATAGTGTATCCGAAATGGTGCGAATCGGTCAAGTAGAAGTACAGTAGATGAGCATGCATTTTTGCTCTTCATTCATTCTCTATGGGAAAAAAATCCCAGATTAAGGAAGTTTTTAGGAAAACCGTAAATCCGATCAAAATTCTGTGAACAAGCCCGGATCACACCATCGGACCGAAAAATCTGGAGTTGGAACGGTGTCGATATCTCGAAAACTGCGGGACAAGAAGCGCGTCAAAAATCTGGCGGAAGAAGAAGAATAATATATGAAAAACGAATAACAGTATGCGCAATAATAAGTTCTTATATGTCTAGGCACAATGAGTGATTGTTGGCTGCATACAACAAATGATTGGTTATAACCTGGGCAGCAGGCCAGGATCCAGGATTTTTGAAGGGGGGGGGCATGGGTTATGGATGGGAGTGTGGTGAGTGTAATACAGGTTTTTCCCCACCTTTCTTTCATTGCTTTCTTCTTTTTTTATGAAAAGGGGGCGGGGACGTGCCAGGATCCGGGCAAGGACAGTGCTAGTAAGTAGGCAGTAATGCTCAAATGAGATTCATTTAGTGGTTGATTGGGAAGTTGATTTCCTAAACTTCTGTGTCTGTAGATGAATGCAGACTAAATGTAAATTACAACTGTGCAATGTGTAAATGTGATTGTTATTTAGTGTAGAAAACATTTCAGATGTGAAGAAAAAAATTGCTTCAATGTTTCTAATTTAAATATAGATGTCTGATAATGTTAGATAAATAATTTCCCCTCTCCAGTGTTTTAAATTCAAGAGTTCTGAGCTATTCGTTGGTCCTACTAATGTGGCCTTGATATGCTTAAATGTCTTATGTAGTTTAAATCTGTTGCATATATATATATATATATATATATATATATATATATATATATATATATATATATATATATATATATATATATATATATATACTGCACAATGAGCAAGCTGTGATGATGCTCATCATTTTGAATAGCCTTGTTAGGCATGTGGATTTGCACCTGTCATCATCATCACAGGGAACAGAAGACATAAAAGCCAGTGGGTATCCAGAAGAAATAACGCCACTCTGAGATCCTCTAATGAATAATGCTACATGCAACCACATCATAGAAATGCTAATCTCAGGCCATCATGCTAATTTATGGAAATGTCTTACTTGATACCGTCATTTAATGTGGGCTACCATAACCTTTGACCTCATGTCTTTAAAACATTCTGGGTGTCATTAAAAACGCAATTAGATTTTACAGCTCATATTCTCCTGAATGTCATTACAGAAATAAGCCAATGAATTATGATTCTGAATAAGTAAAATATGTTGTGAGAACATTTTAATCTTATACAGAAAGAAAAACGATTAAAAACTTATTTACTGTAGTTGTGGAGTTATTCAAACTTACCTTAAAAGTAACGCAACACAACAACACACCCACGCACACACACACACACACACACACACACACACACACACAAACACACATTCCATAGAAAAAACACATTTGATGGGAAAATTGGATGTTAACTCAAATGGGACAACATATCACATCTGTACTGAATTCCCAATTACTCCAATAATAATAGACCACCTTAACCCAGCCCATGTTAGAGATTATGAGCCTCTGCTCAGATAATGAGCAAAGCCCTTGTGTAATGGTGAAGAGTAAACAGTTCACAGAAAAAATAGAAGCACAGGTTTGTGTGTGAACTACTTTAGATGAGTAGTTCACACATAATTTAAACACACCGTGTGAGGGCGAGTCCAGCTCACAGGATGAAAAAGAGGAGATTATGAGCTTTAGAAACCAAACGCCTACAAGCAAACCTAGGCTGTGAGCAGCTGTAGACAATAAGAGGCCATAATCAATCATGCTCCTAGCCACACTTCCTCATGCCACAGGGCCTCTTCCCCTGAGAACCCTCCTTTTAAGGACAGGCACAAACAGTGCAGGGATGCCCTTGCTTTAGCACAGAGAGGAGACTGCACTACTGCTAAACAGGTACAGGGTGTATTCTTGTGTTCTGCACAAATGATGTTGTCTTAGCAAATTTCAATCATAAATACTCATCAATAGTCAGTATATCAAATAATTCTTCTTGTGAGATTGTTAAAAAATATGAGTACCAGTCTATTTCTAGGTGATTTTATTAGATCATTTTCTTTAGTGAAATTTCATTATTCCATGGACAGATAATTTTTTAACCTAACAATATTCTTTCAACAATATCACAATGGAAAATATGCACACAGACAAGATTTTGCTTGCTGAAAAATAATTGGTTAAGTGGAAGAGGAAGAAATACATGCTAAAAATAAACAATACTGACCAAACACACTGGCTGGACACACTAACACACAAAGTGTTGTGTAAAGCTATGGCTAGATGGACCATAAAAAGCTCTCCCACAAGTGTTTATGGGATGTAACAGTGAGGCAGAAACACATATGCTCATTACTAAACACCAGAACTTAACAGTCAACAAGTCATTTCCATTCATTCTGACCCAGGTTTTCATTAAAGTTGCACAGACTCAATGTGACTTACTGTCTTAGTGTGAATTATACAATTTGTATTCATAAACCACCAGGAATGCTGATCTACCATCATTTTAATGTTAAAGTCCTTTATAATCCAGAGGAATCTCATCAAAGATCTGATTGCTTTGTTAAAACTAGTCATGTTGACATCTGAAATGGTGAAGACGTTTCAGAGATGTATAATAATAATAATAATAATAATAATAATAATAATATTATTATTATTATTATTATTATTAGCATTAGCATTAGCATTTTGGCTGTTTGGGAGACTAAGTTACAGTATAGTTTCACACCTCTACTTGCAAACTGAATAAGTACAACTTAAACTGCATTTCCACTGCTGGTTGATTTATTTATTTAATGAATTAATGTTTATTTGTTAACTATTTTCAGTCCTGCAGTGACACTGAGGTGTTTAGACACTCCAGCTGCTCTGCTATGCACCTGGCACCACCACATCAGTGTCACTTCAGTGCTGAGAATGATCCACCTTCTAAGAAATACCTCTGTGTTGGTCCTGTGAGACTAAGTATACAGAGAAACAGATGAACTAGTCTGTGATTGTAGAACTACAACATGCACTTATATGGTCAATAGACCTGATAAAATGGATACAAGGATGTGGTTTTAATGTTATGGATGATCTATGGAGCCATCCTTAGAGCTGGATTTGTCTGTTTAGTTCACCCTAGACTGAAACAAAATGAATGATTGTTTATCTTCCTCTACCTGTAGTCTTTTTTTAGACTGGCATTATCTTGCTGTCCTGTGGATGGCAGCAGAGTCCCCTCTGATTGCTAATGCTGGACTTTAGTACTTCAGAGAAGACTCAAAGGCCACTACTCAGTCATAAAATCACTGCAGTAAGAAATTAGTGAAACACAGAGCCAAGGATGATTTATTTAAAAACACTTTAAATCAGCCTCAAGTACCTTTATAACTGCAACAGTCTGTCCTCTCATTTGAGCCATCTGGATTTGGGCATGAGTTTTGATGACAGGTAATGGTGTAGCAGACATATAAGAGCATCTGGAGACATACACTGCCCTTTGACTATCTCTCAGTTTCTCTCTGCTATCACTTTTTCTCATTTGGCCAAGAGTTTTTAGACACCCAATATTTCTTCCAAAATCAAGGGTATTAATAGAGAGTTTGTTCACCTTTGCTGCCGTAACAATCTATATTCTTCTGGAAAAACTTTGCGTGAGATTTTGGATTTGCATTTAGTGAGGTTGCCCAGTCCTGGGCTTAGTTGGGATAGTGTGTGTCCTGTGTTTGGCTAGGATAGTCTGTAATGTCCTGCGCTGCACCCGGTGAGGGGGTAGGGGATTAACGCAACCCTTATCGGAATATAGTGGATGTGATAATGGATGGATTAGTGAGGTTAGGTACTGATTTTGGACGATTAGTTATGGATCACAAATGCCTCTCCAATCTATCCCAAAGATATTGGTGAGAATGCAATTCCACCAATGCAGTTGCAGGGTTTATACCACTCATGCTTAGCATTGGGCTTAGTGACAGTTTTATGTGCTTCCCAAAGTTGCTATGAAGAAATATTATATTGCGTATTCTTTATGCAGAATGCAATTGCTAGCAATCACTTCCTGTAACTTGCAAATTACATACCATAATCCTGAATTAGGCATGAAATGCTTCAGTCAAATGTCTTTTCAATGAAAGTGAAATAAAATTGATGTCTTAGAATTTCTTTAATGCATCTCCAAATGTTCCATTTATTCTCTATCCATTGTAATATATTTGATCATGATTGTAAATGAATGGATGGTTAATGATTTTAATAGTCTTTATTTAAATTACATAATCTGAAAGGTTGGCACATAACGCCTACATTTATCACGATTACCATTTAAATATGTAGCTCCAACTTGGCACTGTTATTACCTGTCCATTGCTATGGACTATGATGTAGAGCTGAGCCAATAAACCTCCCTTTAATTGGATCTATTTTTATTTATATGTAAATATATTCTTGTATTGCTGATTTTATCAGCCTGTGCCTGGAAATAAACATACATAATAGAGTTTGTGTCTTACATCTGCAGGGAAATATTCATGGTAGACTCGATGATATAATTATGGCAAGAAGACTTCAACCTGAATAATAACGTTATCTCTGGCAGCAAAATGAGACCTTAATGGATTTCCCCCTCCCATGAACTTGGCTAAATTAAAATGATTATGTAAATAAAATACAAATCCAGGGCAGATGAACTTTTAAGGTTTCATTACACTGTGAAAAATTGATGGTTTCCAGTTTAAATGTCTTCACACATGCAAAAGGGAGAAGACAGCAGTCAGTGCAGCACATATTCTCATCACCATGAGTTCTGACTGTGTGGTTCAATGCTGATTTGCAGTCTGAAGGTTCAGAGTTCAAACTCACCGATTTCACTCACTTAACAGCTAAGGGCCCCAAAGGAAGCTATGCCAATTCTGACGGTGTGTGTTATATTGATTAATGCTAAGTAATGAGCCTAATGGGCTGTATCTCAAATGAGGACTTCGTCAGTATATGTATTCATGCCGAGTTCTTGAATCTTGAGTTCTTGAATGATCCACTCATATCTATTAGGTATGTTGCTGAGTACTGCACATATCCCCTCTGCCTGTACTCTACTGAATGCTTAAAATAAAGAATAAAATGTTTGTGGCTTGGATGCATGGTTCTAGATGAAAAAATACTTTAAATGGTATAAAACTTTTAAACTATGTTCTTTAACCTCAAAAGCTTCTTGGAACCACCAGTGGTTCTAGACTTGCATCCCTTTTAGTTATAGCTGAAAAATAACTCTCACTTTGCATGCTGGATGATAATCCAGAGAGTGTAATAAAAGCTATAAAGTTTAAGGGTTAGTGTTAAGAAGTCTTTTGACATCATTCATCTCATTCATGTGGCACTTTAAAAGACCATCCATTAAAAGGTTACTCAAGTTATTTGTATATGTTCTCTAAGGAACCACTTTTGGCAGCTTTAATTTTAAAAATGTACCTGCAAGAGGAACAAAACTTTCTTTAAATCATGTTAAACCACAAATATAGCACTGAGTATGATATGCGAAAGCACAAATTACAGATGATGAGATTATTACATCTTTTATTTATTTATTAAAAGTAAGATTAATGTATGTAAATCAGTTCAAGTGGATCATTAAATTCATACCAGTATGATGTGATTGCAACAAAGGATTGTTGTTGCACTGGGTCACATTCCAAGAGTATTTACCTTTGAGGTGTTGGCAGAATACTGATACTAGAAAACTGCTTATTTTATATTTCCGTAACCCAACACTAGCTCACTATATGACAGAACACACGCTGGGTTAAACTGACCCAGCATTGCTTTGTTATAGAAATAACCCAAAATACTGGACCTTAAGACCAAATATAGGTTTACTTGCTTTTCACTTTTTTTTGGGGTTACTGTCTGAGATGTGTTTGTTTGTTTTTCATTATGCATTACTAACCTTAACCCTACTTTATTTTAGTGGAAACAAACATTTTAACTAAACTAACTATTCTAACACTGACTGAAATACAATCAGAAAAATACACTTAATTAAAAGTAGTAAAAATTTTATTATTTATGTTATTGATGGCTCTGTGCTGCTACCTGATGAGATGTTTGACCATCTTTGTTCTAATTTCTAATCAGCTTCTTCAGTTACTGTTGAGTTATGTTGAAAATTGACCCATTGGATGGTTTAATACTGTGACACAATTACTAACCCACCAGCTGGGCTAGTAAAATCTCCCTAGCACTGTGCAGATAACCAGAGAAATTGACTAAATGACCCAACAGGCTCAACCTACCATATGGGGAGGTAAACAACAACATTTTTAGGGGGAAGTGTTATCTGAATACTGAATATATTGTCCTAAATGTTTTCAATAACATCTTCTGTTACAACACATAACAAGTAACATATTCAGAATGCATTCAGAATAAATCATGCAAAAGCACTTGTGCTGTATTTATTTATTTTTTACTTCAGAGTGTTTCTCACTGCTACTGGTTGGCAGTTTAACTCATGCAGTTCTTTTGTTAATATGTTTCATCATTTGAAGCTTTAAAATTCTCAACACTTTTTCCCTCATTCTCTTGTTTCAGTCCACTGCTGCTCCCACAATCCCCTAAGCAGGTCTACTAGCCGTTCACCTGTCAACTTAACATATTTAAAATGAACCAAAGGACTCACTAAAAGCTATATACACACAAATCTCCTAAATATATATATTTTTTAAATATTATTTATGTTGGGATATTATAGACCCTAAACAACAGAAGCTAGATAGAGGCAGGCAGCATGTTAAGCTTATAAAAAAAACAATTTGCTACAGCCATGAGCAATACAGTGACATCCTATATACAGCAAGAAAACATTTAATCACATTTTACTGAAAAAATAATAATAATGCAAGACCATAATTATAACATATACAACCCCAATATTCATATATGAAGATATTAATACAAATATTCTGTTTGCTAACTTAATACATAATGTTAGGACCTGTCAATGTTACCACCACTGGGATATTCATTATTATAAAACTGTATCAAATGTAATGACTTCCAGTGAACCAGTCTGCTAGCCCCTCCCTTCAAACAACCTTCCCTCAGCAGTGCATCCCCAGAGTTGTGACACCTGTGTCTCAATACCCACACCTTAACAACTCATCTGGTCCTGCATATCAGGAATGTTTGCCACTGCTCCTTTGTGTAGCATTACACCTCTTCTGTGTTCTTGCACTGCCAGTCTTGTGTTTCTGCCAGTCTGTTCCTTTTTCTCTTCTTTTGTGCTTGTATATTCTTTCTGTTTTCTTTTGTATTTGCATTTATAGCTTCATGCTAAGTGCCTGTTTTGGCGCTACCCTTCACTTCTCTCTCTCTTACATTTTGCCTTATAGCCTCAGGCTTATAGCATTGGTCTTATAGCACTATAGTTTTCTAACTTACTATCTCTACCAGTTTTTGTTGTCGAGACTTTGCCATTTTGTATTTATTTCTTTAATAAATACTCTCTACAGTATTCATCACTTTCTCTGTGCATCTCATTCTGACACCACCATACTAACTGTTCACATCTGTAACATGCATGAAAATGTAATGTTAATGTCAATACATCATGTTGTGCTAGATCTGTTTTTGCTAAACAGTAATTTGTGTCATTTGTGTAATTTCACAATGTGGAACATTTTGGTGTCAATAGGCAGATCTGCAAGTTATAATTATTCAATCATCACTAATATTAGCTATCACAGCTACGTTTATTAGGCACACATTCACTCAGAGACCAACAATGTTGCTCACCAGCATATTCAACTAATGTTAATGACTGGTAGATTTGATTCCTTTTAATGTTCACTTCTAGGTTGTGGACTTGCAATCATGGATTATTTTTATTATGAAACAACACATTTTATACAAGTATAATACAAGTGCCTTCTACCTCTGATTCTAGATCTTCTAGATATGGTAGCATTTTCAAAGCTCAAAAATAAGCTCTAGTGTCTTGGTTGAACACAGTGACTGTTTATAAGAAACATAAAAAAAATGGTTGTAGATTCTAAATGCACAAACAATATACAAATTTAAATGTATGTATTATTACCACTGAACCAGTAAGTGCAACTAAAGCTTTTACACTGTGAGATAATCAGCCCAATTTTGCTGCTATAGGAAATATCAGGCATCATATAAGAATTTCAATGGATATGAGTTAAGCTGAGTGGACTTAACTCTCAATGTGACATAGCCTGCAGTGGCTCATTTAGTGGCACTGTGACCAAAAACAACAGGCTGTTACGTTCTGGCAGAGCTCAATATTTTGAATTAAATGTGTGAATGCTCTTATAAGGTTCATCTGCATAGCACCAATGAGCAGACAATATCAGATGACTTTAAACTCACAGGGTAACTACAAATACAGTAGCGACAACCAGGCATGGAAGTAATGAATTACAAATGACTGTAGTTAACAAAGTGTATTTTTTGTATTTTTATTTTGAGATATTTAATTTTGTTACAATATAAATTGCCTACCGAGTGAAAAGAAAACCCTCCTTAAACTATGCAACAGGAAATGACATAATCTTTGAATTAATCTGAATCCCAGTCACTTTCAGCTGAAGTTGAAGCAAATCCTTGGTCACATTAGGGGACCAATTCAACTTCAAGTTGATGAAAAGTGACAGCTTCATTATGCATTGTGAGCTACAGTTAATTAGTTTACCTGAATATGCTTGCCTACGTGGGGGTAAACCAAAAGGTGCATCTAACCTACGCAAGCATATTCAGGTAAATTAATTAACTGTAGCCACTGAATTTCACATTTCTTTGTTAGTATTTTGTGTTTGTGTAAAACTGCTGCTCTAGCAAATCTTAGCTCACTAGTTTTGATTACTTAAGCTATATACAGGCCAGGCACATTAATATTCTCACTCAGATAATGCTACATTTATTTTAGACTTAGACTTGACAGAGGTTTAAACATTGTTTAAAAAAGTAACTAAAGCCTACCTTACACCTAACGACTTTCACACAATTTTACAGTCGTAGACAAATTTTCAAAGTCAGGCTAAAATCACGAGAGTCTTGCTAGAGTTGAGTTGCAGTCGTGTCATCTCGATCGTTAAGTGTAAAGTGGTCAGGACTGAAAGTTTTAGTCAGTCTTTTCCGCGTCGAGGCATTCCGATAAAATCAAACATGTTTAATATTATCGCAAGTCGTAAGAGCTGAACCCTGGTTGACCCGAGCAAATACTGCTACGGAAAGCCACAAGGGCAAATAGTAAATAGACGAATGTCTGGCGGCTAGAGCTCGGAAACTACGGTTCTCCTGGACTGTAGAAAAAAAGAACCTAATGGAGCGAGCAAGAGTGTTTTACCATTTACTACACAACGGAGACGAAAAGGAAAAAAGTGGACAAATTGCTGAAGCCCTCGAAATCCCAGGTGTGTTTGCTATGCTAAAGCTAACTAGCTAACTAAACACTACTGAATGGGGCTATTTAATGATAATTTTAATCTTAAAAGTTATTTTTTTCCCCAACAGCTTGAAGAAAATGAGGAGCATACAGACACACAGGACCAGGAATGCATGGATGTGAATTATATGTTGACAGTATTTTGAGCTCTGATAGCTCTGTATTTGTAATGCATGTTACTATATTTAGATTTTGCACTACGTTGTCTTATTGTGCGTTGAGTTAATTTTGATACAACGAAAGCTATAATTCTGCTCTTTATTGCATAAATTCTATGTAAAACGAAAGCAGATGGGAAATAATCTCAAAAGAATCTAGTAGCAGTCTATAAAATTTGACCCTGCAAGATCCACAGTCTTACCAAAATCTTAAGCCTGCGACTAGACTGTGACTAAAAAGTCTGTAGATGTGAGATGGTGTCAGACTTTAGTCTGTTAAAAATCTTTTCAGAATCTTTTCAAAGTCGTTAGGTGTATGGGAGCCTTAAGTAACTTTTAACCCTTGTGTTGTCTTGCAGGTCAAAAATGATCCACTACCATGTTTAGCTGTAGAAAAAATACATTAATAGTCTGTTACATTGTATGCAGCAGAGAGAATGTCTATTTGACATCAGAGTTCTACTATGACAGAGCAAACTTTAAATGAAATAAATTTTAACTTTTAAGATCTTGGCTCCAAATTTTCTTTTTTTAGGTTCTGAAGTCTTTGCCACTATTATACTGAGTGATTATTTTATGTTTATGAGAACCTCATCTTTTGCTCACGTCCATAGCACTGATGACGTATATTAAACGTAGTGACTTCCTTTAGTAACAGGCTTAT
The DNA here is from genome assembly GCA_036984385.1 of Crenuchus spilurus. Lineage (NCBI taxonomy): Eukaryota > Metazoa > Chordata > Actinopteri > Characiformes > Crenuchidae > Crenuchus > Crenuchus spilurus. The sequence goes on from BRDA01003125.1 coordinate 11,758, forward strand.
AGTTCTTTAATTTACAATCTGACATTAAAAATAACATCTGACATTCTAAAGTCTGAATTCTGCCAAGATTTTACTGGCATCATCTTGTACCACTAAAATTGCACAGTGTAAGTTTTAGGCAGTTAGATCCACACTAGGTCTAGAAAGGTAATAATTAAAAATGAGTCACTATTAATATGGACTAGACAGCTGTCAGACTTTCTGACAGTGAAGTATTCCCACATTGATTAATGCCCCTATGTACAAAGTTATGTGCTCTCATTTCATTACCTCTTCTATCAGTAAATAGAGCTCCGTCATCAAGGCAAGCACTGTCCCAGCAAATGTGTTTATGACTCTGAGATTTCACCACTTTGCTTACCTAAATAGATAATACATTTTGTCTCTATTAACAATAAATACTTAAAATAAAGGTGCCCAATATTTCCTCACTTGGAAAAACAGTTATTAAAAAATACAAGTTACACTATTTACATTATTTGTAGGTTCTAAACATTTAGACTTATTTTAAATAGTTTAAAGTAGTTGTGGACCCAGAGATTTCATGTGACATTAACAAGACAATATGCCGTTTTAAGCAATATATTTTTTATAGAAGCAATCTACACATCCTTACTACAAATAAAAATAAACATTGTTTCCAACTCTTATTGTCTGAGCAGTTTAGCTGTGAGTAAAACATTCAAACATTACAACTTATCTCATACAGTGAGGAAAATAAGTATTTGAACACCCTACAAATTTGCAAGTTCTCGCACTTAGAAATCATGGAGGGGTCTGAAATGTTCATCTTAGGTGCATGTCCACTTTGAGAGACATAATCTAAAAGAAAAAATCCAGAAATCACAATGTATGATTTTTTAATAATTTATTTGTGTGTTACTGCTGCAAATAAGTATTTGAACACCTGTGAAAATCAGTGTTAATATTTGGTACAGTAGCCTTTACAGAGGTCAAACGTTTCCTGTAGTTGTTCACCAGGTTTGCACACACTGCAGCAGGGATTGTGGCCCATTCCTCCACACAGATCTTCTCCAGATCAGCCAGGATTCTGGGCTGTCGCTGAGAAACACAGAGTTTGAGCTCCCTCCAAAGATTTTCTATAGGGTTTAGGTCTGGAGACTGGCTAGGCTACTCCAGAACCTTGATATGCTTCTTACAAAGCCACTCCTTGGTTATCCTGGCTGTGTGCTTTGGGTCATTGTCATGTTGGAAGACCCAGCCACAACCCATCTTCAATGCTCTAACTGAGGGAAGGAGGTTGTTCCCCAAAATCTTGCAATACATGGCTCTGGTCATCCTCTCCTTAATACAGTGCAGTCGTCCTGTCCCATGTGCAGAAAAAACACCCCCAAAACATGATGCTTCCACCTCCATGTTTCACAGTAGGGATGGTGTTTTTGGGATGGTACTCATCATCCTTTGTCCTCCAAACATGGCGAGTGGAATTAAGACCAAAAAGTTATATTTTGGTCTCATCTGACCACAACACTTTCAATCTTTTTGGATCATCCAAATGGTCATGGGCAAACTTACGTTCAGGCCCGTCTTGTGCTGATTTAAGCAGGGGAACCTTCCTTGCCATGCATGACTTTAAACCATGATGTCTTAGTGTATTAGCCACAGTAACCTTGGAAACAGTGGTGCCAGCTCTCTTCAGGTCATTGACCAGCTCCTCCCGTGTAGTTCTGGGCTGATTCCTCACCTTTCTAAGGATCATTGATGCACCACGAGGATTTCTAAGTGGGAGAACTTGCAAATTCACAGAGTGTTCAAATACTTATTTTCCTCACTGTAAGTGAGGTTTACTAAATTATGCTCAGCAGCAAGCTTTAGCAAACTAAATACAATACAACCAATACAGTTCTGTGAGCCTTCCAAACTAAATGGATAAAATATGTGTCCAAATAAGTGTGTGAAATCTCTCAACACAGCTCTGTTTCTGTCTTAGCCACATGCTTTTGTTTATGTTTACTTTGTCCACATACTATGTCATATCTCCACCCTTGTCTTGCCCCATCATGTCTTATCATTGTGCTAGGGTTGCCACCTATCAGATTTTGAAATAAGGGACACCCCTGGCCAGGTTGGGGGAGTTGGAGTATTCCGTTGCTGATTCGGTGTGGCTTGAATGTTGCACCTATATAATAAAAGGTTTTACACTGTCAGAGAAACATTATAAAGCGGACTAAAATTGCCTTCGGTAGATGCTATTTTTTAAAATCGCGTACCATTTCTAGGTGTATCTTAGCAATGCAGACAACGCTTTCATTGGTCACAACTCGCACTACTGATGGGCTTTTATGGCTTGATTTACTTAAAAGACCTCTTGCAGCTCCCAAATCGAAAGACTTTTCTTCTTCTTCTTCTTCTTCTGCTGCTTAGCTTAAGCCATTAATAAAATAATGTCAATTCATCAGTGAATTAAATGAAATAAATGTAGAAATATAAAAACAACTGAATTTTTTTTCCTAAATTATATATTTATAGAGTTTTGCATTTTATAGAAAGAACAAAAAGAAAAGAATTATATATGTGTATCTCGCAGCAACATCGTCACATATTTCACTATATCACAAAATGATCATTAATTAATAAAGGAATTGGGCATAGTAAAGTAAAATAAGTCAGTTATGGTTACAAAACCGACAGTAGTACATGTATCATGAAAAAAAGAAAAATCACATATTCTCCAACACTTGCCATACTGATGACCATGTTTCAGTGAATTTTTGTTGTCTGTTTTGGATTTCAAAAGTGAGCCAAATAATTTTTATGCATGGAAGTGTAGATTCCTCTTATAATATTGATTCCTCTTATAAATTTATCCTTGTTCATGACAGAATGTATTTAATTTATTGTTGTCTGTACAATTACTTGTTTGTATTTATTTATTCAGTCATTTATATGTGCATTTATTTATTTAAACTTATGTAATTTTTTTCGACATATGCAGAGAGAGTCTTTTTGTAGCTTCTCTCTCTGTGTGTGCATGCAACAATTATAGTTAATAATAATATAGCGACACGTGGTTTAACTGTAAAACTGTAAAAGCTGATTTTAAATGCTACAAAATTTTTTTATATTATTGCATCACTAACAATTTCACATGTGTCCTCATTAAACTCCACAATCTATTGTTGTGCAAGCCAGTGCAGACAGTATAACCTATATTTAAGTAGCTAGATATCTAAGTTTTAGCATTAGTACTAGCACTAGCTGGCTAAACTGAATGTTTATCTTACATAACATTAGCTAATTAAAGGTACAGTATGTAATATTTATCATTTAGCAGAATTTAAGATAATCACTAATAAAACGATTAAAAACACATCTAATCATTATAAACCAAGAAGTCGTTTGATTATTTTACCTTAGAATAAGCTGTTTATATCTACATTGGTCGCGGGTCGAACACCGACTGAGGCTACCATGTTGCATCGCAATGTTTCTACAGTAGTTTGAAAAGGACAAACAAGAGGCTATCGAACTGAAAAACTGTTGTAATGTAATGACGAATTGGCCACACAAATTCGATGGCGCTGTAGCTTTGTTTTACCATTGGCTGACATAAAACAGGAGAAGAACAAGAAATACACATATACCTCAAGAAGAAGAAAAACACAGAGGAGAAGCATGAAGAAAGGTTTTTTGGTTTATTTGTTAAGATGGCGGTACATTCTTATGCTCGTCAAGAAGAGAAAACACAACTTCAATCATCAAAGAAAAGAAAAGATGATGAAGCTTAGCTTCATATTTGTGCGCGCAGTGTTTTCCCCCATTCCATGTTAAATGGTGCTGCAGGACATAGCGCATCGGAGCTAACACACTGAGAGAGCTGACATTAGGTCTAAAAATAAATAACTTTATTAGGAGCTTACATATCAGCTGAAGTGCCTTCTTCAGAGCATGGCAAGCTTACCTTGACTAGAGAAAAATCTGTATCCTGCCTGCATTATCTGTCTACAGTGGAGCAGTTTGATGCGTTTACTTTGTTACTTTGTTCAGAAAACAGCTAACGTTTACAATAGCACTACTGAAGTGCAGAAAATATGTTTCGTCTGCATTGTAGCTATGATCATTTTACATATTACATTTCCTAAATTTCTAATTAAAATTAATCTTACCACTCGACATATCACTAGCTCTAAAGCTGCTATTAGACATTGTGTTCGGGAGTATCAAAGATTTATGACATCTTACGGCCACCGTAGAGAGACTCCTTCGTGTTTGGAGGGGGGGGGGGGGCTGTGGAAAAAGTATTCAGTTGGTTACAATATGGAAACTAAACCACTAGATGTCGCTGGAAACTACATACTGTGCCTTTACAGCTGATATCCAACCCTCTCATTTTCAATGTTGGCTTAGTATTCCTTTGCCAATATACAACTGGTGAACAGCAATGAACAGTGAGACAATGTAGGATTAGTATTTGTATAGACATGTTTTGACACCCATAAAAACTTTATTTCATTTTAGTAGCCTTTTTATGTTTTGCCTTTTTGATTTTAGCATTTATAATAGTCTCTTCTTTGTATTCAATCAGGAATAGACCTAGAAAGAGCTTAAAATCTGGTTAATCTTTAGTAGCTTTACATAATTTCCACTGATTTAATTAAAAATAAAAGAAGGAGGCTGTATGTGTTATTTTGATGAAAATAGGTAAAGTTAGCTACATTTCCAGGGGATAGCCCACACTATTACTAGATAGCTATTGTGATACAGCTGTCTGTTCCATGTATATTTTTAGAAAACAATTATAATCAAGAAAAGCAGAAGATCGGCACTTAATGGTTTTAAACCTGTAGCTTAGCAAAAATATTAGGTTAACAAAATATAAACTAATGTTTTCGTAGCATACAAAAAAGCTTTCTATTCATAATATGAACATTAGCATGAATAGAGTTGACACATATATAGTGAGCTTCAGAGATAGGTGCCTTACCCATATTGTGTTAGCAGTGGCTTTTTGTTGTTTTTGCTAGCTGCAATTTTCCATCCAGATTTCATCCAGTAGAGAGAGATATTTCTAATACTCATTATGTGAAAGGTAATGTATGCCCTCATTGGTAGTGACTAACATATACTGGCCAACCATCAATTATTTTGTACCTCACAGAATCACCATGCTGGCTGAGCTAGTTAGCTAATATTTAGTAATTCAGTTTAGCCATTTTCCCTGCAAATACTGGGATCAAGTACTTTGGTAGTTAGCTAAGAAGCTAACCTAGAGAAAACTAACATCTAACATAAACTAGGTATCACCGATAGCTTACTAAAGTAATAACTAACACAAATAATTGTATCACAGATTATTAACTAAAGTAATGTAATGTAAATGTATTTCAACTGAATACCATTTGAAACAACAAATTTTCAAACAGAATTAATTCACTTTTCATGCTACCAGACAGAAAATGTCACATAGCTGTGATATTATTATCTTTTTGGCTAGGCTTTATGTCTTGGATTCCTGTTGAACTTTAAATCAGGGGGTTTACACTTTATTTGTTGTACAGCCCACCATGCAACAGCTTTTTGGCATATTTGCAATGCTAGAATGAAAACAATCCTGAGACGTCTACAATTCAAGTAAAGTGTTGTTTTCCCCAATAGATTGGCTGTGGCCTAAACATGCTTTGTCTCTGTGCTGCAGTACCATCACTTTTGACATATAGGTAATTTTGAGTGGTAGTCTCAGTCATTGTTTACGAAAGCTAAACTGTACTACATGTGGTTGTGGTTAATGATCCTGGCTGCCTGAGAATGGTTCAGGGGGTTATCTGGGTGGGTGGTTGAACAGTATTACATTTCATGTGTACTAAAATTGAGAAACCGTATTAGTTCAAATATATGGGTACTCAAATTAGATTTTATCCACAGAGTCAAGATGAGGGAAAGGAAAGGAAATAAATGACACTTTGTTGGTTAAAAAGTGAATCAAAACTTGTAAGAATTAAAACATAGAGATAATTTTGCAGACTAGTTTCTGTGTTTGTCATGCAGGCTTAATACTGAACAGGATAGTGTAAGTTTTGTGTTCATGCACTACTGTATTAAGGAAGCAGGTCAGAATGGTCAGAACACACTCTACTGTTCTCAGCTAATTTGTTAAGATCTGATGTTGGCTACAAGTAATGATTTCTACACTACCACTGTTGTCATATCCTGCTGTGGCACTGTGAGGGTCTATGTTTGAGTGGAAATGATGGTCTGTGGTTTTGTGTGTGTGTGTGTGTGTGTGTGTGTGTGGTTCTGACTTGCTAGCTGATTTGCTCTTAAATACAGGTGACCTTTGACTACAAAACAGTTGTTTGGTATGTCCCTCCTGAGCTGGTGTAATGGATTTATCATCATCTGCAGATTTCAACATTACATTAAACAAGCAAGATATTATCAGGGTCGTAGGACTTCAGTTCACTGAAGCATGTGCCTGTACTTGGTCCTTATTAAGCACTGAAGAAAACGTTAAAGTCCCTTGATTGTCACTGTAAAATTTACACTCTGAAAACACTTTAATAAAATAAAAATTATTCTTCCTGATACAGTCAAAATTCATGTCATTGATGTCATTGTTATGAAAAGAGCTGTACTTGAACTTGTTTAACTACTGTGTTACATTTCATGCTACATTTTTTTGCGCACCGTTGTCTGTCTCCTTGTTAACTTGTTACCTCTTGAATACTAAATAACCTGCTTATTCTAACTATACAGGTATTTGACATTTGAAATAATGACATTATCAGATCACATTTAATGAGAATGACAAGATCTCTAGTGCAAAATCAACCAAACTACAAGGAGTTTATTGTCACTGTGAGCTGAGGACTAGTTAGAAGTTAGTTTTAATTGTTTTAATCAAAAATGCAGATTTTACATATTTAAATGCATATTTGCAATCAATAAACATTTTGTATCAACAGCTTGTTTTTTTTTTTTTTTTTTTTTTTTATGTTTGAACAACAAATCAAACATGCAGGTCATGAATAATTCAAATTAGAATCACAGTGTATTGGATGTTGCCTTTGTTGCAAAATGTTCAGGTTTCCCTTCTGCTTTCTTTAATGTTTTTTTGCATTCAGTGCTTACTCTGAATCCAATCAATGCCTGCACTGAATAAATCATCTGCTATCTGTTTCCTAGTTCAATGAGCCAAATCAAAAACAAAAAGATATGACGATTTGGTTTTGATTTGCTTGTATGAGGGGGAAAAAATATTTTTAAGCATGTCTGATGAATGGCCAAATGCAAGAAAATTCCAAATATACGTACCACTGAGTACAAGACAGAAAAAGTGCCTATAGTTCAGACTTGAGCCTGAGACCACACTCATGTACTATAGTACTGCGTTTGAATAGCTGTGAAGGATTTATATAATTTTTGGGATTCCATGGACTTTGTTTTCACTATAAAGGGTATTATTGCAACAAAGAATTTTAAAATCTATAGGGAACTAAAATTCCAATCTTTTTCAATAACAGTAATTCAGAGAAAATTTTTTGGCATCTTTATTTAAAAAAAATGTGTCATTGTGAAGGACGTTGGTTGCAGTCAACATTCCTAGATAAACTTATGCTACTCTGGGTAGATCAGACATAGAATAAATCAATAAATATGCTCTGAACTCATCTCTGTTATTCTGTTGACAAAATATAAACCCCTCAAACACTGAAAGGTTTTTTAGAATTTCTACATATTATGAAAAACTTACATTTTCAGTGTTAGTGCACATACATTTAAGGATTTGAGTGCCTAATAACTGTAAAATAAGACAACAGTTTTGAGGGTGACCTAGATCTGAAAACATTAAGTTTGACAAGCCATTCAGAATTGGGCTCTCCTTATTGCATAATTCATTAGCTTCTCATTAAGACTCATTACAATTAACCCTGCCCCCACATGTGAGTATCTCCACCTACAGTTTGAGTACTCAATTACTCTTGAGTACTGGTTATTTCTACATGAATCTGACATCATCATATTTGAATTTCCCTCCCACCTTAAATAGTACACCAGTTAAATTCAGGCACCTGTTGTGTGTAATAAAGTAATAAAGAGTGAGAATTGGTGCTGTGGAGCTTAATCAATGTGGTATTTTGACCAAACATATGTGACAGTCATTTCATTAAGACTTCATGGGCACTGTGTTAGCTTGTGAAAAAGATATGTAACCTTTAATACTAATATGATTTTTACACTATTTTGACAAAGCTGCTTATAAATAAATCTAATAATACTCCAAATAAGCATAAGTTTCCAATTCCCATTCATCCAAATTATTGAAACTCCATTGTGTTTGAGTCTATATGGCCTTTGAGCCTCAATTGTCTAGTTTTTCACAGGGCACAAGGACATTTGACAGAGCCAGTCAGATGCTAATCACACTTATTCGCAAAGCCACTGTTTTCTATTGTGGGCAAAATGATAAGACTGGCAGTATATCCTTGTGCCAACGACATTTGCAGAATGATAATTTTGTCCTATTTATAATGAGCCTTTCACTCTTTTGTTTGGTGACATTTGGCGATTGGGGAAAATCATTATATTGATTTACACACACAGCACATTTGTTTTATTAAATTCACCTGCAGTTTTGTTTTGCCTCACCTACTCTATGTTCTGTTGAGGGTGGTTGCATTCTAACTGTAACACAGCAATTATTCTGTGTGAACTTTCTCTACTTCCCAGGATTGCTGCTGATGTAAAATGCCAGTCTCTGTTATGCCTTTCACTGTGTTTCCTGCGTTATTGACCGCAATAGCAGAGTGAAAAACTGGTAGAGAAAGGGGAACATCATAGAGAAATATTGCCTCAGTGCAAAAAAACTCCAATAGAGTTAGAAAAGATCTGTGAATACACATGCATGCTACACTCATACTCTCTGCTGGGCCATTTTAATTGACCGCACATCAGATTACATACAAATAAATGACATGTAATAAGAAACAGTCTGATACATAATTGAATCCTCTGAATTGTTCAAATTAATTATGTATTATGTACAAATTTGATACATATGTGTCAATCATGTGTTCATTGTTTCTCAAGATTATAATGTAACCCAATGTGAAATATAAATTAAAATGCGTAGTCTTAGCCAGCCATTCAGAGCAATACAAGAAGAATAACTTTTATTCTTTTCAAGAAATAATTGCAGGTGAAAATAAGTCATTTTAACATCTTCTCTTAAGGAACACTTAATATTAAAGTCAATGCAACAGCTCATCTCATCATGTGTTTAAAAGACGTGTTCATTGCTATGACAAAACGTACAATGATGGGATTTTAGGTATCTAGTGAATGATTTCTCTTTCTGAGGGTTGGATTTCTTAATATATAACCTCTTTGCCCTTGACATTCTCATTGCTTTTTGTCTCACTTTCTCTTACTCACTTCTCTATGCTTATTTTGCTCTTTTCTTAACTTTACCCCTTATATAACTTTACCAGTCTAGCCCACTACCAGTATTTTAGTGTGATTTTTTTGGCACTTTTATTTATGCTTATGATCATAGAAATGGCTGTGATTTAAATAAGATAGCTTACATTAGAACTGGCTTGTTGTGGTTGACACTGTTTGTCTACTAGGTTTAAGCTATGCTATTAATTATACCTAGTGCTGTCTAGGACAGTAGAGTGAAACTGCTTTTGGTGTCAGTAGCAGTCAATCACCACACTCTAGGATCACTCCCTCTGGTGTATATTTTTATTAGAACAGTTGATTCTGAAGTTTCAGAATGATTCTTTTCATTTGCTAGTTTGTGCTGTGCCCACATGTCTCTTGGCACATTTCTTGCTGGGCTGAACAGAATGTGATACATGTATACATGGGCAGGTATTGCATATTAGCCTAGAACATACACAAAAATGCTTACAATTTACAACCGATTCTGGGACAGCAAATACACAAAGCAAACAGCTTTCATTATTTACAATTGGCATTGCAGTGCATAAATGTGCAATGTACAGCTGTGCTACGTACATGCAATATGTGTAGTACATCCCTCCAGGCTAGGGATTGAGAAGCAGTTGCTGAGAGAAGCCAGGCAGTGACAGACGATACAATGGTACGTTTTAATAATAGCCTTGTAAAATTGTACCACGATGGGAGATGTTGAGTTTCAAATGGCCTCTTAAGTTCCCTGCTGCTCAGAATATGGTTGGTAGAATGGAGCAGTTTCTGCTAGATGAATACTTTACACTCACAAGCTATTACTGTTTGATTCATTACTTGTTTCTATGAGCCCCAGTTTTGGCGGGAAGAAAAATATAGTTGATTTCCAGAAACCATTTTGCGCCACCTCAATTAGTCATCAATTTCAAAAATTAGAGAACTGAGCTGATGGTGACCATTAGCGACATACTTGGCTGCCTCACCATTTTGACAGGACTGTTTGTTTTGCTTTAAAAAAAAATTAAAAACAAACTTCCAAAATGATTTCATTTTATTCCTCAATGAGGATGGTGTCACATAAGCTGTGAATAATGTGTTGTGGCTGAAGCCATTGCTCACATTTAGCTCAGCACAAAATTGCTTATAAGAAAAGTTTCCTAGTTTTTCTCTCACCCAAAATAGACATTGAGAGAAATGAAGAATAAGCTACAGAGCGTTGGCTGCTAAATCTAAAGCATCGGTCTTGCACAAGCACTGTCGAGACAGTGACCCATCTTGTTTTCTTCTACATGGAACCTTGGAGCAGCTAGAAATCAAAGAGGCCATTTTAAATGGTTGTGTCAAAGGCATTACAAGGAGAACATTTAATGGAGATTGGGGTTGGGCTGGTGAACAGAATGATCCAAAGGCCTTTTTCCCTTTATTACTGAGATGTGTCACTGCCACAGGAGTCAACGCAGCTGTTTAACTGAAGCCTCATCCACAAGAATGTAGACTCATTTAAAATAGTTCAAACACTTGCTAAGGTCCCTGCTATTTGTCACTTTACAGTTACCCAAGAACTGCAATGCACACATATCTTTCTATTTTACAAGAAAATTACACTTATTGTATTAATTGCTGAATAAAAGACTTCTACAGGCTTTGGTTCATAACTCTTTACCTGAGGTAGCGTGCACCTACTAGATATTTCCTATTGTTAATCTTTGTGTGGAATGGTTTGTGCTTTAAAATGTATGTAAATTTTTTTTTAATTTATATGTCTACTTTGTTAATTTTCATAATTTTCCTTTATAAATCAATGGTTGTTTGGATCAGCAATTTCAGTTAAATGTATCATATAGCAGACAAACACAGTGATATTTGAGAAGTGAAATGAAATTTATAGGATTTACAGAAAGTGTGCAATAATTCTTTCAACAAAATTAGACAGGTGCATAAATTTGGGCACCCTTGTCATTTTATTGATTTGAATATCTTTAGCACTAATTATTGGAATACAAAATTTGTTTTGTAAGCTCATTGACCCTTGACCTACATAAACAGGTAAATGTAATTATTAGAAAGGTTTTAGCTGGCCAATTTCTACTTTTTGCATCTTCTCTGAAGAGTGGCAACATGGGACCCTCAAAACAACTCTCAAATGAGCTGAAAACAAAGATTGGTTTAGGGGAAGGATACAAAAAGCTATCTCAGAGATTTCAGCTATCAGTTTCCACTATGAGGAACATGGTGAGGAAATGGAAGACGTAAAAGGCATAAGAAGTGCCATTTGCAGTTTGCCAGAAGCCATGTAGGCTTGCAAACCTCCTCCAGAGTGACCATGGGCCTCTTGGCTGCTTCTGTGACCAGTGGTCTCCTTGCTGGATCTGTCAGTTTAGGTGGACGGCCATGTCTTGGTAGGTTTGCAGTTTAATTCACTAGTGTTCTCTAACAAACCACTGAGGCCTACACAGAACAGGTGTATTTAAACTGAAACTAAATTACATACAGCTGAACTCTATTAAATAACTAAGTGACTTCTGAAGGCAATTGATAAAATTTTTGAAAACCATGTATCATTTTCATTCCACTTCACAATTATGTGCTACGTTGTGTTGGTCTATCATTTAAAATCTCAATAAAATACATATAAGTTTGTGGTTGTAAGGTGACAAAATGTGAAAAAGTTCAAGGGGTATGAATACTTTATGTATCCACTGTACTGCATAAAGGAAAATTAACAGGGGTGCCCAAACTTTTTCATACCACTTTATTTCACTGAGAGCACATTGAATAAGGGTCTTCTTAAGAGTTCATCACACCTTCAGTGAACTTCCATCACACCGAGTCCCTGCTTCTTCTCTCCTCTCACCCTATGGTTGCAAATGAGTTTGGGGAGAAGTACTATTACTAGAGTGTAGAGACCATTTGATGGAGCACATAAATGCATCAAGGCACAAACACACAAACTATTGGGCCATTAGTTGCCCAGAGGGAGTTCTTTTCCCACCAACCCGTATCCATCACTGAGAAACGGTGTCCACTGCAGCATCATGCTTGTCTGTGTGCATGGAGAGCAGAGAAAATGTTGCTTCGTTTCCATTACTGCAGCTCATCACATCAGACCTTAACATTACTGTGTGTGTGTGTTTATGCATCTGTACGTGGATATGCCATTATTGCAGTGAGCATTCCACTCAACAGCTGCTTAAAGAGAAAGCACATGGATGTCAGAGATAGCAGCAGATGGGGGATAGGAAACTGCCTGCCCACTGAGGAAAACACACATTTTACTGCTTGGCATTCAGCAGTCATTTTGGTCCTTTTTCATTAAAAAATACTCCAGACACTGCATACCTCTAAAAAAATACTTTGGGGACATACTGCCATATGGTAGCAAGTGAAGTCACCTTAACTAGAGTCAATATGCTGAATATTACAAATGAGTGCCATGGCAGTCGATAACTTTCAAACAAAAATCTCATAATGAGAAGTATTAGATAACGTTGGCTACGCTTTCTCTTGCCATACTTTGTTCTGTAGTAGAATACTTTGTTCTTTTTCTTCACTATTGCATAAAGTTTGTCAAACAAATGCACTTTCTTGAGATTTGTTGGGGGAGATTTATTGGCTGAGAGCTCCCTCAGTCTTTATGCATACCCTCTCTGCAGCCTTTCTCTCCACACTCATTTGTAGGGACCAGCAGATCTCAGTGGCTCATGTTTAAACATGACCGCTACAGTGCTATCTAAACAAGCCCTTCAGGCTCGGGCCTGATAAGCTCTCGATAGGGCTCGCCTCTGCTTTTAAACAAAACCAGACAAATACGCTGGGAGAGGTATCGTCTGTGTTTACAATGTCTTTAGATACTTCCCACTTTTTGTACACACTATCTTTAAGGACAACAGAGATTAGTGTAAGAACTGAGCTGCTTCTGGGTTATGGATGTGGTGCACGTGCTCTTCCCCAGACCATGTTGGTAATAGGGTCTACCAGTTAAAACTTTGCCTTATAGCCCAGTGTCAGAATGAATGCTGCATTACCAATTTACTGAGCTTGCAGGGGGTTATGTGGAAAAGCTGGTGAAGATGGAATAAAACTGCATACTGCTTGGGAAAGTTTGCACACTGCCCTCACAAACAACTGACAGGTTCAACTTCTCCGCCTTCATTTAACTCCGCTGAATTTACCTCTTTCCTTTTGCCATTCAGAAAGCTTCATTCTGCCAACCTCATCAGTCCACGGTGAGGTGAAATACTTTTAAATTAGCGAGGGAAGTCTAGGTAGTGCATTTCAAAGTTCAATCCATTTCCATTTAGATGAATGGCTGTGTGTGCACTTTTGAGCAAATGTGACATTTTAGTTAGGTTAACATACTGTGTATGTTTTCAAAGTCATCATCTGTGAAATTACAAAACCACACAGGCACAGAGAAAAGAAAGGAGTATATGTAGAAGGTCAATAATGTCGTTACTAAACAAGTAAATTACTGAGCAGCCATTTGCAACCAATGCACTTCTTGCTTTTGCCTGACAGACAGTTGTAATTGTTGAGATGTTCCAATTCAGAATACGTTAGAACTAGTCATGCCCTTCACAAACTTTCACCCAGCAGATTTATTTTCTAAAGACCTCCCTTTTTACCAGAATAGAAACCAGCGGGCCTGATCACAAAAAGAGGATGAGTAAAAAGAAAGAGAGAGATAGAGAGAGAGAGAGAGAGAAAGAGAGAGAGAAACGACTCATTCTTTATGCTACACTGCACACTTCTCATCTTGTAATGGATGGTCCCTCCAAGCCTGAGACTCTCTTATCATTAACTCTCATCACTTTCCCTGTACTTACACAAGTCTCTCTCTCTCTCTCTCTCTCTCTCTCTCTCTCTCTCTCTCTCTCTCTCTCTCTCTCTCTCTCTCTCTCTCTCTCTCTTTCTCTCTCTCTTTTCTTTTGTTTATCTTTTTTGGACTCATGCACTGCACCCCTCTAACCCCTCTGGTGTTATGCCTGCTGTGTAAAAGAGTGGAAACGTCTTCTTAGTCAGTTCACTTTCTGAAGCCGTGCTGACAAACTATGATCTACTCAAATAGCCTAAAAATACATTACAGTGAATAATTGCTTTCATTAACAATATTGCTTTATTTATCATAGAAGAATTACACTATTTTGTAGTGTGATATCTACTGTTCTTCAGAAAAAAAGTATTTCAGTTATCAAATGTGGTTGGTGTATTTGGAGCCAAACAATGTTTTGGCAGCTTATTTTTCTTCCACAGACACCTCTGATCCATTGTTGTAGGTAAAGAACACTGAAAATGATGTTTCTGAGTAGAGATATGGAAAAAACAGCCTGCGAGGGTCCTCTGTGAGTGGTAATATTACGCTGCTTGTTTTTCAATGTTATTGCTATAAGACCTTGTAGATCAGATGGAAATTTCCTTTCAATTTAACTTAGTTTAATTTTGTTATATTTAAAAAAAAATGTTTAACAGAAATTATTTAAAAGCAGCTTTACAGGTGTGCATCCCTAATGAACAAGCCAGAAAAAAACTCTGTAAGAACCTCAAACCTAGACAGAAACCAAGACTCAAAAATAGCACCCATTTTCCCTGCTGATAAGGGACCGTGAAATTATTATTAGACACCCAGATCTCGTTAGGAGGCACAAAATATGAGAGATTGGGGTCACTAGTGATGCTTTTAGCCACATTTGATTAACAATCCTTCAGTTTTTCTGAAGTATTTTGGAAAAAGCAGCTAAACATCCAGATGTTCAATGCACTGTCACAGGAAAGATTGTGGCTTTGACAATTCTGATCTTTGTTGAGAGAAATCATTTGAAGATCTTTACATTTTATAATTCTATTTTAAATTGAAGTTTGGAATTTTGCCCTGTCACCACCATCACATCAATGTCACTGCAGTGCTGAGAATGTTCTATCACCCAAATAATACCTGCTATGTTGGGGTTTGGATCATTGAAGAACGGATGAAAGGAGGTTAACAAAGTATACAGAGAAACAGATGGACTACAGTCTGTAATTGTAGAACTACAAAGTGCACCTGTATGGCCAGTGGAGCTAAAATGGACAATGAGTGTATACAGTATATCACTATATGTATAATTAATGTAAAATATATGACAGTTTAACTTTTTGAATTACATTTTTGTAAAAAACAACATAATTACTATATTCTAATTTTGGAGATGCAGTAGTACATGCATCTCGAAGCTGCTCCAGCAGGAGTTTGAAGCTGTTTCTTTTGTCTCTTTAGGCATCTGCACAGCCAGTAAGATGTCCCAAAAACAGTTTCTGGGTCAAAAAAAGAGAGGCAGAGATTTGGTAAGAAAAAGTAAAAACATTTAAGGACATTTTCTGGACACAGCCTTAAGCGCCCTGTACATACCCAAAGAGGACAGGCAAACCTGGAAGAATCCAACTATAGTAAATTTTGTTTGTGTTTATTCTCTATTTATTTGTGTTTATTTATTTATTTATTTATTTATTTTTGTACTTGGTGTAGCATAAAAGATTGAGTAGAGAGCTATAAAACAAATGGGCTACCTCTGTGTAGCAGGTGCAATTGGCTACAGGGGTATTAGGGACTGGCTTTTAAGCAAGCGTGAAAGGAATTGGCTGTCCTATTTTCCAAATTACTGCTCTTTCTCTCCATTCCTCATGCTTCTTTCCTCATGTTGACTTCTGTAGTAGGAAAGGAACAGTAGGGGAAATGGAGGACAGCAGCAGAAGTTTCAGTACTTAGCCCAAGACTCTGAGAAAATTGGACGCTAAGACAAATTTTAGTCTTTCAAATTGGTGTCACTTTTTTATGATAAGGTGATACATTCCAAAAAACAATATACTGGAGAAAACTCACAAAATGTTTAGAAAATATTAGAACATCTGTGACTGATCTGAAGATCTGATCTGGATGCTATTTGAAAATGATGAATTAGAGTAACAGGTATAGTTGTAAGATACTGTATAATCATGGCAAGGTTAAGAAATTTTGTGAAAGTAATATTTTGTGTTTCCTTAACTATGTTTTTACCTTGACAAAGAACATAAGGACTCCTTAAACTTTCCAGTGGTCTCCAGTGAGTAGACAAGTAGATGGTTTGTTAAGATGCACAGGTAAGCAGTATTGAGGACTTTGAATAGATGCTTTAGAGACTGAAATTGATGCTGCTGATTGTGAGGCTATGAACTGCTATTTTGATGGTCAGCAAGGTTGTTATTGAAAGGCAAGTGAGTATATGATAGGGAATGGTCATCTTGAGTGTTTTTAGCTACTGTGGTGGCAAGAAACTGATTGTTCACTGTTTTTTCCCTCTAACTGAACACAGGAGATGGGCAGTTTGCAGAAGTGGTGCCCAGAGATGTAAATCTACCTCAGCTGACATTGGCTGGTTCCATTACTCTTTTTGTAGAGTAATGCATAATGTGGTTCTGTTGACTGGAAAATACCTTTGGTTCCTGGTGACAGCCTGTGGAACCATTATGATGATTTGTGAGATTAATGATAAACTAATGTGCTTATGATGTTGAGGTCTATTACTATGCTTCATGTCCTCTGAAAGAGCAATGTGAATATGTGGTATATGAAAACAAGTGCCATCCTATAAAGTGGGAGTTGGCTTTCTTGGTGTCATCGCCAAAGACAGCTAGTATGAGTGAGTAATACAAGGCTTGACTATGGATGCCTTGTTGCCTCCTAAATGCTCTGCAGTTTCTCAGACTTTGTTTTCAGTACAAATGTTCTAAGACAAGTGTTGTTGCACTTGTTGTGGAAGTTGACAAAGCTCCTCCAACACCACCTGTACACTGTAAAAAAAAAAAAGTTGAGAAAACTCAAAATTTCAAGGCAACTTACTACACAGAATTTTTCGAGTTTTGATCCCAACTCAAACTTTCAAAGTTTTAAAGAAATTCACCAATTCATTATTTTTTTCCACAGGTATATAAACTTCAAATTTTAAGTTTTACATACAAAGAGTTTTTCATTTTAAAAAAGTTGAGCCAACGTACTATATCTTGTTCAGTTAAGGTATCTTTCCCATTGATATAAACTTCAAATTTTAAGTTAGTTAGTTGTGCCAACTTAATAGGTGGTCTTATTCATGCTGCTTGCAAACACTTGATTGCAAAAAGGTGTAATAAAACACAGGTTACATGTTATTTAACTGTTTTGCCATTTGTCTTATCTAACTTTTGTAAGCGAAAATAATGAGTTATAAATAAAAGGGGAACTCTTGGTATGTAAAACTTGATCTTTTACATGTACATTAATTTGTATCTGAACAAGACAAGTTAGAAGAATATTTGAAAATGTGAAAGCTGCAGTAACTGAACAGGAAATAGAAGTTAGCTAAACTTTTTAAAATTTTAAACTCTTAGTGCGTAAAACTTAAAATTTTAAGTTTATATCAATGGGAAAGATACCTTAATGAGTTGGTGAATTTCTTTAAAACTTAAAAGTTTGAGTTGGGATCAAAACTCAAAAAATTGAGTGTAGTAAGTTGCCTTGAAATTTTGAGTTTTCTCAACTTTTTTTTTTTTTTACAGTGTAGCTGCTTCTGGACTCCTGAGAGTGGAACTAAAACTAGCAAATGGACAAAGTGCTCCAAAAGGACATGCAAGCTTTAAAATCTCTCAACTTGTCTACAGTTGGTAATATATATTTGTATAAGTGCTGATGTCAACTGCAGTGTTTCAAAAGTTATACATTATGAAGTGCTCATACTGGAAATAATTGATCCCAACAGTTTTTGACTATGGGTCACTTTAACTTCTTGAATCTTTACATTAATGCTGCCAACAATATAATGTACATTACCAGGAGCACAGCCACAACTCCATATGACAGCAGGCCATGACTTTTTGGGTTTGTTGTTCATAACAATATGGATGGTCTTTTTCATGTTTTGTCCATAGCACACAACGCCAATTTCTTCCAAAAACATCTGGAATACTGACTCATCTGAAGTAAAATAAAATATAAAATACATATTTGTGGTCCATCCCACATGCCACGGAGTGAACAGAATTCAACATTGCTTCTGCACTTGGTTAAAGTTTTTGGGGTTTTTTAGTTGTTTTTTTTGTTTTGTTTTGTTTTGTCTTTTTTTAACCTCATCACTGACTCTAAAATTCCAACTTTTCTGGAATGTACAGCAGTACTGAAATGCATGAATGGATGCATATCAACAAACAAAATGAAGGTGAAATATCATGAACTATATTAGTTTCAAACTTTCTGCAATGAAATAAAAGTCCCAACTTTTTTCATATAAAATAATTTGAGCATTCCACTGTATGTTGAGTGTTGAACATAAATTGAGGTTATAGTACAGCTATAGTACATCTAAACTAGTAGTGTGTAAAAAGTTGAATGGAGATCAAATCAATGTCACACACAATTACATTTTCACTGGAATTTAGTTTATTCTGTTCTGCTGCTTAATAGATTTTTTTTTACATTTTCAAACCAGAGTTCCTGTGAAAAACATTTTAAAGGTGCTTCATTAATGAACACTTATTAATGTTAGCAAAGTTGTAGCTAAAATCATCACTCTGAAAAAACAAAGTGTGCCAACCGTGCATCCACGCACATTGGGAAAGCTGGAAATATCAGGGGAAAAAACTTGTGACGAGTGATATTTTGTTGCTCAGACTGTGCTGGAAACTCCAGGTAAATGTTGATGCCCCAGATACGCTTGTAAAGTAGGACTGGGGGCTCTGTTTCTGTCTCTACTGTGACTCTACAAATCTGTGACTTGGAGGTCTATGATGTTTTCCAGCTCTGGCTGACAATAATGGAAGCACAAATATAAATCAGCGTTGTCAAATTGATCAAAGGGGTGTAATTTCTGTCCCAGAACTGGTTGCCAATGCAAATTGAGACACATGTAGTTTTCTTGCAAGTTTTCCATAAATCAACTGCAATTTTAACAGATTTTACAGCAGAAGTTGCACCCACTACATTCTCTATGTGTACATTTTAGGTTAACACGTAGAGCTATTGTTACTTGGTGCAGCCAAGTAGTAGTAGCTCATAAACTTGAAAATATGGGCAGTTTACATTCAAACTAAGCTTTGATGGAATTTACATTCAGCTGGTGCAACTGGCCATAGATTTCAAGATTAAATTACATAATGAAAGTACAAACCGGATTCCAAAAAAGTTGGGACACTAAACAAATTGTGAATAAAAACTGAATGCAATGATGTGGAGGTGCCAACATCTAATATTTTATTCAGAATAGAACACAAATCACAGATCAAAAGTTTAAACTGAGAGAATGTATCATTTTAAGGGAAAAATATGTTGTTTCAAAATTTCACAGTGTCAACAAAGCCCAAAAAAGTTGGGACAAGTAGCAATAAGTGGCTGGAAAAAGGAAATTGAGCATATAACGAACAGCTGGAAGACCAATTAACACTAATTAGGTCAATTGACAACATGATTGGGTATAAAAAGAGCTTCTCAGAGTGTCAGTGTCTCTCTGAAACCAAGATGGTAAGAGGATCACCAATTCCACCATTGTTGCACAGAAATACCAGAATGGTATTACCCAGCATAAAATAGCAAAGACTTTTAAGTTATCATCATCAACCATGCATAACATCATCAAAAGATTCAGAGAATCTGGAACAATCGCTGTGCGTAAGGGTCAAGGCCGTAAAACTCTACTGGGTGCTTGTGATCTCCGGACCCTTAAATGTCACTGCATCTCATACAGGAATGCCACTGTCAAGGAAATAACAGAATGGGCTCAGGAATACTTCCAGAAAGCATTGTCAGTGAACACAATCCACCGTGCCATCCGCCGTTGCCAGCTGAAACTCTACAGTGCAAAGAGGAAGCCATTTCTAAGCAAGCTCCACAAGCTCAGACGTTTGCACTGGGCCAGGGGTCTTTTAAATTGGAGTGTGGCAAAATGGAAGACTGTTTTGTGGTCAGATGAGTCACAATTTGAAGTTCTTTATGGAACACTGGGACGCCATGTCATCTGGACCAGAGAGGACAAGGATAACCCAAGTTGTAATCAACGCTCCGTTCAGAAGTCTGCATCACTGATGGTATGGGGTTGCATGAGTGCTTGTGGCATGGGCAGCTTGCATGTCTGGAAAGGCACCATTCATGCAGAGAACTATGTTCAGGTTCTAGAACAACATATGCTCCCATCTAGACGTCATCTCTTTCAGGGAAGACCCTGCATTTTTCAACAAGATAATGCCAGACCACATTCTGCAGCAATCACAACATTATGGCTACGTAGGAGAAGGATCCGGGTACTGAAATGGCCAGCCTGTAGTCCAGATCTTTCACCTAAAGAGAACATGCGACAGAAGGCCCAAGATGATTGAACAGTTAGAGGCCTGTATTAGACATGAATGGGAGAGCATTCCTATTTCTAAACTTGAGAAACTGGTCTCCTCTGTCCCCAGAAGTCTGTTGAGTGTTGTAAGAAGAAGGGGGGATGCCACACAGTGGTAAAAATGGCCTTGTCCCAACTTTTTTGGGATTTGTTGACGCCATGAAATTTTGAAACAACATATTTCTCCTTTAAAATGATACATTCTCTCAGTTTAAACTTTTGATCTGTGATTTGTGTTCTATTCTGAATAAAATATTAGATGTTGGCATCTCCACATCATTGCATTCAGTTTTTATTCACAATTTGTTTAGTGTCCCAACTTTTTTGGAATCCGGTTTGTAGTATCATAGACTGTATATAGACAGATGACATGATACTGCCACAATGTTTTCAAATTTGGAGTCAGAGTCTTGGTTAAGGAAATAACTGTTTAAACGAAGCTGGATTCAGTAAAGAGAACAAAAAAAAACAAAATAAATTGGAAGAGAGGCTGACACTGGGACAAGTCTGAGTACAAACATGACCAAGTCCATTACTTCTAACCATACTAGCAGTAGCTGAGTGGCTAACAGACAGCATACCTACTCTTCCACTATGTAACTATGCCTTCTTATGATACAAAATAATGTTTTGGGGAAAATTATAGACATATAGAAAACTAATTGTTGGAATCATACATTATAGATATTTAGATTATGTAAAAATCACAAAGAAAATGACTCTTTTGTTACTGAAAGGACATGGGAAAAGGCGGGGCTACACATCATATTGCAGTCAGATAGAAGAAGTGCTAGACCAATGCTTTCCTCACTTTATAAAGATGATGCTCTGTCCATACTTTATACATTGGGTAGTACATTAAGAGCTGTGATATTTGATCTGCATTTGACTGATGTGATTAGAGGGTGATATGCATACCTTACTAATGTATTTGCACATTTCTTTTTATCACACATTTGTTTTCATTATGAAGTATATACTGTATGTTGGCCATCGAGGTTTTTTCCCCCTACTATATACATAGAGTAAAAATAAAATGCTTTATTAAATACTTTAGTCCAAGCATCAAACAGTGCATTGTTTACAAAACTACACAATGGTGGTTAACTAATTAAAAGTTATTGGTTTGTATTAAATTGGATGGAATGGTCTAATTAGAACATTGTGCAAACAGTGACACTTGCTTTAGGATGAAAAAGCAGGGTTAGCCAATTGACTATTTGCAAACTTAAAACAAGCTGTAACTCACCTCAGTGTAGGTCATTTAATTGTGAAGTAACCACTGAATACATTCTGGAATCACAAAGAAAATACTAATTTCTAGAGCAGTAATGAATGCATGACAAGAGAAGTCACATAAAGAATAATGATTGTATATAAAGCCTTCAGCTGTTTGTGTGTCTCAGGTCTTGGTAGTGTTACTGATTAGATGAAAACAGTGTGACAGAACTCAAAATGGATTTTGCTGTTATACCCTCTACCAACTCATGATTGTCCATCCAGGCAAAAGATGATGGCAAAGAGGTCAGAGAATCGACCTTGTGTTAAACAACCCAGTGTGATTAACAATAGAGAGAGAGAGACATACAGTCCCTCTGAATGTCAGCTCAACAATGATTCTACCATATCTGGGGTAATATTACTGTGAAGTGTCAATTCAGTAGGTAATGAAACAATAATAAAAACGTATAAACAATGTATCTTGAAATGAATGTATGCAAATGTATGCAGACATTTTAAGGCATTAGTCATAGTTTCTTTCCCTCAATAAGACATTTCCACATTAATTGAGACTCCTCAAGTCGCTAACAGCCTCATCATTCTAGTGTCTTTATTGTAATAGCTTAATTGCACCAGCCTTACACCATTAGGTGCCACAAGTTGAGTATTTCCCTCCTATTTCCACAGGTGGTAGCTCAGTTGTTGTTTACAAGCACCCTGTCAGTCAAATCCATGCATGGATCCCTTGTGTTTTCCTGGCAGTGACAAGCCTTATAGTGGAAGTAACACTCTGACAGTATTCTCTTACTCTTTGCCCCCTTGAATTCTAATGAAGAGGAGGGAGTATAGCCGGAAAGACATTCTAGAAATTCTGTCTATACATATATTATTTATATTGCATTAACTTACACTAACTTCTAATATATAATGAATTTCCATTTTTCAAATGATGAATATCAGCTTCTTTGCCATTCAAAACTGACATGTCATGTGCTTACCTAAAATATTCACACAGCTATATCTGCACTAAACCTTTGAAATAATTGACACTGAAGAAAAGCAGAGCATGTAAACACATAATTAGCATTGGCAGCTGTTGGTGAAGTTTGTGTATTAAGTACTATGAAAAAGATACAGTATGCAACGTAGATAGCAAAAAAAATCAAGAATGAGTTATAATGATGAAAGTACAAAATATCCCGGTATTGACAGGTAACCAGTCTAACAGTGGAACCTTGGTTCTCATTTGCACTGGTTATCATACAATTTGGTTATTGTTAACTTTTTCAGAGAAAATTTCTCCCAGTTATTGTTCATCCACCCAGTTTTTGTTGGTGTGCCCCCATGACTTGCCACTAATTTTGTGAAAACAAAGCATCCACCCATGCTTCGTCATTCATTTTGACTTTGTTACTTGTTGTTTCTCATTGATAATGCTCAGAAACTAAAAGAAGTTACACTAAAGCGATGGCGCATAGCACTACTGCCTGAAAATGGCAAAAACAAATAGTGGCCGAGAACTCAGAGAATGGGTGGGCAAAACAAAGTCTGCTGGCTGGACCACACTGGCTCGCTCTGAAACAGAGCATAAACCTATAAATAAGCAGAATTCTGTGGATTTGTTGATCTCTAAAGAGGTTTTGAATTTGGAAGAATCTGCTGAATTTCAACTGATACAAGTTTGAGGCTTTGTTGGTGTTGCTGTGAGTTTAGTGAGAACATCCTCCATTTATATAAGCCAAAACCCAATTCAGACTCCTGTTGGATTATTCTATGGTGTATCATAACTGCACTATACTAAAGTTTAAGCCTGAACCATACCTCACTGAAAAGAGTTTGTGCTCAAAACTGTCATTATCACTAAAACTAGTAAGCCTGTATAACACTATAAATACCATTAGATCATGAGACCAAAGTCACAGTAAGTCATACTATGTCCTAAAACACATTGACTAATCCATGAGACTTTTGGATGCATTTTGAGGGGGATGAGAGATGTTCTGGTATATTTTGACAGAAACAACTGGGCCATTTGTGTGACTTTTGAGATATATTGTTTGTTAAAAATATTTGCTCCAGTCCTAAATAAAAGAAGCAAAACATGGAGTACACACTTGTCTTGCCTAATCAGCTACATCTGTGTTAAGTGGAAATGTGTGATCATGATTACTGGGTGAATCATTCCTTTAAGCTGGTATTGTATAATTTGTGATCAATGCAATCTACCAGCCATTTATAACCAGCTGTTATCAGATACTGTTACTTTCAATTAAGGCTTCATATCCTTCCATGTGGAACATGATTGCTTGTGTGTGCGTGTCCTTGTATTTCTCCCTGGTGGGGACTAAAAGTCCTCATAATTATAGTAATGCAGATACTGTATAATGTTAGATATATGGGGACATTTTGCTGGTCCTTACAAAAAATGTACATTTTTCTTTGGATGCTAAGGTTAAGTTTAGGTTTATTTTTTTCTCTGTATTACACAAGTGAATGGAATGTCCTCACTAATATAGTGTGGTTTATGTGTATAAATATGTTTGTATATTTAAATACTCATGTTGTGGGAACCTTTCTTCTTGCAGAGACTCCAAAGCTGTTCCCTCCAACGTAAATCACAGAATTTTAAGGTGAAAACATGTTTTGAGGTTAAGGTTAGGGTTTTGAGTAAGTCTATATAATGTCCCCACAATTCCTAGAAACAAACATGTGTGTGTGTGTGTGTTGAGCTGTCAGAGCAGTAGTACTGCAAACCATTAAAGCAGGCATGCAGTAGCACTGCTATAATGTCATTAGCCCTGCTCTGTTTGGAAACCCCAGCCTAAAAATGTTAGAATATTCTCTCATTACCTCTTTCATTTGCATTTTTATGAATCGTTATATAGATTTATACATCAAAGTTCGCAGAGTTCTGCTTCCCTTGCAATTACACATCTGTTCAGAGATGTAAATGTGGAGTTCAATCACAGGCGTGCCCAGAAAGCTCAGGTATTAGGAACTTTTAATGGCATGCTTAATTGTGTTATTAGTCATACCAGTGGCCATTCATGCCATCAGCACTGAGGCTCAGGCTTCCCATTCATGTAATTTCTGTTTCAGTCAGAACAATAATGCGGTGTTGAAAATGGAACCAATAAAAAAAGATTAGCAGGCTTGCCAGTGTTAATTATGTGACTCCTAATTCTGTGATGAGCTGGTGCAGAAATGTTGAGGAAATGACTTGCAATTGCTGGCAATTTGGAAGATAACAAACAAACAGTGATAGAAAACATGATGTGTCTCTCACTAAGCATTACCTCAAAATATGTGTTCCTTTTCATTTTCTTACCTCCTGGTGTTCACCTGCACCTGTTCTTCATATCAGCAGCATGAAAAGCAAAGATCAAAGACTGAGAGTTTAACCTAGCAAAAAAAATCTGAATCATCAGAGTGTGCTCATTATGTTAAACCAGTAAGCTGTGTGTTATTGCTGGGAGATCACACAGGAATGCAGAATACACTAGTGTGCAAGGAATTTGGTAAATACACACATCAGCCCTAACATTAAACTACCTCCTTGTGTCTATAGTCATTGTCCATTTTATCAGTTCCACTTATAATACATTGTAGGTGCACTCAGTAGTTCTACAATTATGGTGTATCTGTTTATCTTCATGTATTTTTAACTCCCTTTCACCCTGTTCTACAAAGATCAGAACCACCATAGAGCACGTATTACAGCTTTCCGGGGGAGGTCATAAAACCAGGCAGTATCTTGTGTGACCACCCTTTGCCTCACGCAGTGCAGGAACTGGAACATGCTGTCATATACACCAATCCAGAGCATCCCATACATGCTCAATGGGTGACATGTACAGTGAGTATGCTGGCCATGCAACAACTGAAATGTTTTCAGCTACCAGGAATTGTGTACATATACTTGCAACATGGAACCATGCATTACCATGCTGCAACATGAGGTGATTGTCATGGATGAATGGCACTGCAATGGGTCTTGAGATGTCGTCACAGTATATCGGTGCATTCAAAATACCATCAATAAAATGCACCACTGTTCGTTATTCATAACATACACCTCCCCATACCATAACCCCCTGCCACAAAGGACCACTCGATTCACAACAATGACATCAGCAAACTGCTCACCCACATGACACCATACACACAGTCTAGCCTCTGAAGAGAACACCTCTCCAATGTACCATATGCCACTGAATGTGAGCATTTGCTCACTCAAGTTGGTTACGATGACAAACTGCAGTCAGGTGGAGACTTCGATGAGGATGATGAACATGCAGATGAGCTTCCCTGTGATTATTTCTGACAGTTTGTGCAGAAATTCTTTGGTTATGCAAATTAATTTTTTGCAGTAGCTGTCCAGATGGCTGGTCTCAGGCAATCTTGGAAATGAATATGCTGGATGTGGAGGTCCTCAACTGGTGTGGTTACACATGGTCTGCAGTAGTGAGGCTGGTTGGATATACTACCAAATTCTCTGAAACGGCTTATGGTAGAGAAATTAACATTAAAAGCTTTGGTGGATGTACTTACTCCCTCAAAACTTGCTGTTTTCTATGGCCTTGTGCTGTGTGATGAAACTGCACATTATAGAGCGGCATTTTATTGTGGTCAGTCAAAGACACACCTGTGCAATCATGCTGTCTAATCAGCATCTTGATATGCCACACCTGTGAGGTGGATGGATTACATCAGCAAAGGAGAAGTGCTCACTAACACAGATTTAGATAAATTTGTGAAAAATGTGTGAGAGACAAAGGCCTTTTGTGTACATAAAAAAAAAGTTTTATATCTTTGAGTTCAGCTCATGAAAAATGGGAGCAAACACAAAAGTATATACTTCTGCATTTCAGGCCTGCAACACATTAAAAAAGTGCTTCTCACAGCACTTAAAATATGTTTTAGCACCAAGGACCAAGAGATGAAAAGATTCAGGTGTTATTTTGTCCCATTCTTCCTGCAAACAAATTAAGGTGTGTAACAGTACAGGGTTGTCATTACTGTTTTAAAAGCAGTATATGTTGCTCTAACATCATAGTTTACTTTTCGGAAATGTATATTACCTTTGCCAAGGGCACTGACACAACCCCATACTATAGGGTGACCAGACGGGGGGGGAATTTTACATACGTCCCGGATTTTGTTGTACTCGAGAAGCGTTTCGTTCACAAACTAGTCTCGCCTTCCTCCTATTCCGTTACGCTATATTAAATGGAGATCCAGCTGAAATCTAAGCCGGTTTCCCTTTAGGTTGCCCACAAGCTCATAACGTGTGATTGGCCGTCGCCGCTGTCACTCCCTCAAGTGGAGTCTGGACTGCAATTTGGCTGGCAGTCCGTTTTCACAAGCTATTAACGTGTTGAGCGTTTGATCTGCCAGTCACGTCAGCTAGACATATTTTAATATAAGCGGTTTCATATTAAAATTCATTAATATTTACATTTGAGTGTGTCTGTGTGTGTGTGTGTCTACCAGTCTGTGATAAGCCATCTATTTACATGCCTCTAAGTGTAACTATTATCAAAATAATTCAGAATTTCTGCTTATTTTTACTCATGTGGTATAAATGTGGTATAATTCTGTGTAAATAAGATCTATTGACCATACAGTCCAAACATAAGTGTAACAGTGGTGATAATGAGCTGAAGTGAAGTTGACTGAAAATGACTGGGTGATAATTTTATGCTACATGCTTTTAACAGTTTATTATTTATAAATAATATGTAATAATGTATCAATATTTTATTAATGATTAATATTAATTTTTATTATTTTATATTCATAATAACGTTTAATAGGTATTATTACTATATTATTAATAGTAACTAGTAATTAATAAAATAAAAATAATTTATCAATATTTATTCATAATTAATAATAATAAAATTTGTGTTCAAGCAACAAAAAAATTTATTTGAACATGTAATACATTATA
>BRDA01003125.1:39694-52783 GCA_036984385.1 Crenuchus spilurus
ATAAAAACCAACCACCTGATAGAAGTCAGTTCGTCACTGTGACTGAGCCGTTGTGTGTGATTGTATGGTGGTGGTACAATCACGGTCACATTACAACTATGGTTGTAGTTTTAAGTATTGGTTTAGAGCACTCAGCATCAATTTCTTTCAAAGAGCTGCAATACTGTGTTTTCTGACCACGGTACATGATTCCACTCTATGATGGCCCTTTCCAAATGTCTCAAAGCCAAAGGAAGTCATTGCTGCTTCTGGACATCGTTAAAAGAAGACTTCTTTTTATTTAGAAAAGCTTTAAGTGGCATTTGTGAATGTCACTGTTTTGTAGAGCTTGACAAAGTTTTGCCAAAGGTTTCCTCTTGCCCATTTGGTGATATCAGCTGCTGATGAATGATGGCTTTTGATGCAGAGCTGTCTGAAGGATCTGAGATCACAGGTCTTCAGCTTAGTCATGTGACTTTGCCCTTTGTGCATTAAAAATTTGCTATTTGGGGTTGAGATGGATCATTCTCAACATTACACTGGCACTAACATGGTGGTGGTATGTTAGTGTGTGTTGCCGAGTCAGTGTCACTGCTTGACTGAAGATAGTCCACCAACCAAAAATATCCAGTCAACAGCATGCTGTGTTCAGCATCCTGTGACCTCAAATGAAGGGCTAGAGGATGACCAACATAAACCGTGCAAGAATAGATGAGCTATTTTCTGTGACTTTACATATACATAGTGGACCAACACGGTAGGTGTGTATAATGGCTGATTGGTGTATACTGTACATAAACCAATATAAAACTGTGCTCAAGTCAGGCTTTCCTAAATCTAGACTTGGAGCTCCCCAGAACTGCATTTTTTTCGTCACGCACCTGATGAGGGGTTGATAATTACCTAATGATACAGTGTGCTAATGATATGGTGCAGAAACACAAAACTGTGCTGTGAAGGAGGAACTCCAAAAAAGTCATTTTATTTAGATTCAACAGTAAAAGTAACAAATGTATAGATATATTAATACATATTCAGTGTTCAGTGAATGAATTATTCAATCAGTGTCAAAAGGAAAAGTACATAAAGTAATTTCTAATAAAAATAATTTATAAAAATATATTTCCTAGACAGTAGGGCTGGCTTACTCAAGCTTGGTTGTGCCTAGTGATACAATGAGTTGGATGCTAGTAAGGAGTCAAAGCTCTGCATTTAGATAAAAAGCCCCAAACTGACCACGCTGGATATGAAAAAAAATACAGTTCAGTACAGATATCAGTTTTTTAATGTTTTTAAATTAGTACCCTTCTTCGCACAGTTAGGGCAGTAGGGGCTTGGTTTGTGTCTTACCCCAATGAAAGAGAGAATAATTTACAAAAATGTGCTGGTGTATCTTCACTTTACAAACATATCAGACCCAGATGTTGTCAGAGTAAAAATCTGAGGGTTGGCATCTGTCATTTTCAAAACAGACAGATTTTCCCACCACATCACCATCTGTGCCTTCTGAATGTTCTATGCTCAGCATCACTGAATGTTAAAAATAGCACCAATGCTCACAATACCAGTCCTGTTGTTTTTATTACAGTTTTTTTTATGTTGAGCAGACAAAAACAAAAACCCAACAATTGCTCATCATGCTAAAAAATTAACTCAATGGCTACACACACACACACACACACACACACACACACACACACACACACACACACACACTCACACACATTGAGTGTTATCATGGTGGAGAAATGTTGAGCATGTGAAATCTAATAAATGCACCTGATGTCAATCATGATTGTGAGCTGATTTCAGAATAGTGAATTTCACTTTTGGGATCCCCCAGGCAGTCCCATCTCTTGTATATGCTTTACCCAAGACACTCCCATTGCTTTTGCACAGACAAATAAAAATATCAGTTTATTTCCTCCAGGAGTTCACCAGGTCTCTGACAGTCTGGAAGCTGCAGAACCACCATGGCTGGAAGGTAATAGAGGAGAAAGGAAAGATGACCTATCTGTTTCTACTCTTAGAACTCTTTAACTTCATCTTATTTCCCATCACAAATGTTATTTATCCCTATGGACCAAAGGTTTCTGCACATCCTTCTCCTTCTGTCTGTCCTTTACTTGTTTATCTCACTGTCTTTCTCTTAGAGAAATAGCTTTTTCTCTCTCCATTTATGTCACATTCAGTGTTTATACTCTAAGAACCCACCTTCACTGTCAACACTGTACCTGACTTTTAGGTATTGCAGCTTGGAAGCTAAGCACCTATGAAATGCATCAGTACAGATTATTTATACTTATAGGGGCTGTTATGGGGTACAATATGAGTTCATACAGGTACCACTCAATGGAAGATATTTTTAGTCATGACAGTACAAATATTATCAGTATTTATATGTTACATATAAATCTCAGTGAAAATAAATAATAATAATAAATCTCTTATTCCACTTCTAAATTAACAAAACCTTCTAGTATCAATGTAGTTCTCGTTCTACCATTCACATTTTGGAACTGTAAGAATCAGAGATGGATATGATACTCTTTGGTCTTGGATTACCAATGTGAGATGTTACTATGACTGGGATGGGGATTTTGACCTCATGAACAGGTAATCTAATGTCTCTGGGCACAAGAAGAAGAGGCAGACAGGTTCCTGGGGTAGGTGCAAAATGTAAATGATCTTTATTTGTGTGAAGACGTTAGAAAAAAAATGTAAAATAATCACTGTACAAAATGAGAAGAAACGCTACAAGTAATTGCACCCATTTACTCACAACTTAACCTCGCATGCACCTACAGGCATGTTCTTTCTCTGTGTGAATTACATCTCCGGTCTCTTGATAGCATGTGAGTCACAAACTTCCCGACTATTCTGCTAGCCTAGGTACATATACCATGAGCCTTGTAATTGGTCATACCATTATCGCTTCACAGGTAAAACATCACAGTCACAAATCAACAATGATTATCACAGCAATGTTTATATATTTGACCTGCCTTATATTACATCAGCATTCAATTATCATAAAGTATTTCCTTATTGTTTGTTCTTTTAATTTTTTCACTTTGTCTCCAGATGGTGAGTGACCCTCCCTCCACCATCTCTGTTCACATCTTAATATAGTCTCTAATGTATGTATAAGGTTAGTGGAGCTGGTGATGGAGCTGGCCTATATTAACCCATCACAACCAAATTGTCTGGCTTGTTCAAACCCATCTAAATTCACTTCACAAACATTCAGGTAATTAAATAATTAACACAAAGATAGAATGTGCACTTCACAGTATACTCCAGGATCAGGAGTGAAAATGCTAAAATAGAGCTATGAAGTGCAAAGTTCTTGCAGCAGGTAGATCTGATAAAAAATGATATTGTATTTAGAATATAGAGTGCACAATGATACCTCATCTCTGGTTGCCTGGTAACAGCTTACTGATGCTGCGTTGTAAGAGGTAGCACTCTGATGTTGTTACAGCAGGGACTTGAGGAAGTTCAGACACAGATTGAGACCCTTGGGAGACTGGGTGTATAGAACTGACAAAGTGTGGGAGATGCAGTGTCTGATCATTGCTGAGGCAGAGACTGAGACAGAATTAGAGTCTGAAAGTGGTAGTAGATGATGCAGCTGGGCTTTCCCACAACATCTAGTAGGACTTAAACTTTAAAATGATGGTCTGTACTCAGATTTTGTAACTAGTACTGTGTTGGCCTGATGCATGTTAGTAGTTTGATTTAACTATCAAGTACAGTGAAGTCTGTAAATAATCAGACATTTACCAGTTTTGGTGTTTCGGATATGAACCTATATTTCATATAATAGACTTTCAGCATTAATTTTACTGTATTTACATCTAAATTTATTTACATGTAGAAGTACAGGGAATGATGCCTTTATACTCACCCCCTAGTTCAGAGTGATATAAATAATAGAATTTAATAACATTATCCTCTCTATGGAATGTGGTATGATCAATATTTACTTTTGTAGAAGCCACCTACACACATTTGCTTCAAGAGAAAATATTCACTTCGTCTTAAGTTCTTATAATTTATGAACAATTCTGCGGTAAGTGATGTGAACAAATGGTCCGATTTACTCCATAGATGGGATTTATTGTAACAGGCACAAAAAATAAGTGATACAAAAAATACAAACACTTAAATCCAGTCCTCTGAATTCTGAGCCTTCGAAACCAAAAAAATAAAAACATAAAGTAAATGCTATAATATATATATATATATATATATATATATATATATATATATATATATATATATATATATATATATATATATATCAGCTTCAAAGTGGTTCTACATTAGCTTTATTACAGCTATTAAATGTTATATTTTTGTAATACAGTAACATATGAGCATATCTTTATATATAAAATCACCCTATAAGGTATATTGTGAGAAATATCAGGCTATATAGTCTGGAAATTAATATATGGGTACTATGAAAAAAATTACATTGTGTTTGGACTTGTTTATATACTTCTAAATTTTATTTTACCCTGTGTTACAGCTCCCAGAGTACTAAAAATGTTAATGTTAATTTGGAACATCTAACATTGCTATTTCTCAGTATTTAGCTATTTTATATTGTAATGACAACAACTTGTAGACGCAAATTCTACAAATGAAATCAATTCTAGACATTTTCCCTCTCTCTCTTGAACTAATTGTGGAATAATAAACAACTGAATAGTCACTTTTCTTGTTACTTCAATTATTTATGATTCCAAATATAGATTTTGCATCATAACCTCACAGTCATTGTTTCATTTTGTAGTGCATTTGCGACTGTGCACAGCTAAAGTGTCACTTTGCAATTAGTCCCAGCTTGCACCATACACTTCCATTATGTTGTAGTGAGATACGAGTCGAACATGGTCAGTATAGAAGCCTAATCCCACTCTCTCAATGGGATTCATAAAGTGCTTTTAGAGGTCTCAAGATAGCTCCTAAATGGAAGACTGCACACTTCAGATCTTACTTTCTGCAGACACATTTTGTAAGACAGTGCTGGTACTCTTTAAGCCTTGAGAATCTAAACTTTATATTCTATAAATCAAAAACAGAGCCAAGGGAAACCTGTCTTCCAGCACAGAATCCAGACACAATGTTGCAATATTTATGAAGCACTCATTAAATAGCCTACTACACAGGTGCAGCTGTATTATTGTTTTTGGAGGAAATATCTACTGTCACAATTTACTGTACCTGCAATTATGGTGGTGTTTGAAAATGTGTAAATCTTATAAAATGTTCTATTTTTGCATATGTTTGACCTACAACTTCATCAGATTGTCATACAAGTCCTAAAAGTAGATCAAGAAAACCAAATCAAACAAATGGGTCAAAAATATTATACTTGGTCAATCAATGAAATGACAATCAGATATGAGTGGGTTTCCTCTTTAAAGAACAGGTACCTAGCAAAGTATTGTTCATGTCTATCAGGCTGACATAATGATACATTTAGTCATTTTGATGGTACATCACTTTGTCATATTGCAATAATATTCAAAACATACACTAACAGGAGGAGTATTAAAATACATTATTACAATACTCAGTGAATTGCATTACCTTTACAATAGCTGGACAGGACACAACTACATTATACATGTTATCCACTGGGGGCACTAGCTACATCCAAGAAGCTCAATAGAGTATAATAATAGAGTGTCTCAGAAGAAGAGATGGATGAAGGTGTTGGCGGGAAGCAGGGCAGAGGGCACTACATGGAGGAAGCCAATAAGATTGAGGATGTTACTTTGTCTTTTTGCCTTTCTGGATTGTATGGATTTTGATTTCTTCCTTTATTCCCCAAACTGAACTTCTATTAACCTACAGAGGTTGTTTTCTTCATCCTCAGAAGGATGCGGCTGGGGCTGGCCAAACCTACTGGAGGCAAGCTGGTTCCTGTACATACTATCATGTCTGCCTGCAGTATATCTGTACTACTACTATTTATTGATTTAGAGCAATTTCATTATATCACCCCTAGACAAAAACTGTAAGCATTTCTTTTTAAAGCCTTAACTACAGGTGCATCTAAAAAACAAATTAGAATATTATCAAAAATGTAATTTATTTCAGTAATTCAATTGAAAACGTGAAACTTGTTATATATATATATATATATATATATATATATATATATATATATATATATATATATATATATATATATATATATATATATGCTCATATACTTATATATTATATATACTATATGTCATATAGGTTCATTACACACATAATGATCTATTTCAAGCATTTATTTCTTTTAATATTGATGATTATGGCCTACAGCCAATGAAAACCCAAAAATCAGAATCTCAATCTTTTAATATATAAATGTTGGTCTGCTGAAACGTATATGTTTGTATTTGTTGTGCACTCAATACTTGATTGTGGATTCTTTTGCATGAATTGCTGCATCAATGCCATGTGGCATGGAGGTGCTCAGCCTTCCTGTTCATTTTATATGTTAGTCATTTTACTGATGCACATAAATCACAGTTGTTCTGTTTGTGATTGACAACATTCTGAGCTGCAATGATATATAATAGCTCTATTATTAGAGATGATAGAAGTACAAAAGTCCATTGTTTGCAAGTAATGGTAAAAACTACTCCTAACAGTTGATATATGGTTTACATTGTTACTCAAATGTATAAAAGTATATGCTGTATAAAAGTGAATGTAGAAAAAATGTTTTTAATTTAACTTTTAATCATCTTTGTCGAGTATTATTAGATCCATGTAACCACAGCATTGAACATAAAATACCAGGCCTGCATGTGTAATCATAACAATCATACCACAAGATGCTCTTCCCTCTCACAAAGGTATGCAGTGTGTTTTTGAATGGAAAGCAGAGGTAATTTTTTCCATTTATTATATTTGTATATTGATGCAAAGAACAAGAAAAGGATCATGAATTTCAATTTCAATCATGAAAAAATCAAAGTAGTTAACCTGGATGTTTTATCTTGCATGAATACCCTAAATAAATATATGAATGGAAACTGCTGTAGCTGTGCTTTTTGAGGATTAATTGTTATTACTGGATTTAGAGATTCAGCTCTAAGCAACACTGAATATGCCTATAGTTCAGTTTTTCAGTATTTCTCAGGGGTTACAGTGATTTCTCATATTCCATTTGTAATTATATGATGCAATTTCTCTGAATGAGTCTGGGTTTTCACATAATTAACACATAATCTGCATAGTTCAAACAATGTACCAGCATGTGTGCCAGCCAAGGACTACAGAACACACTCAAAGGATCATCCAACCTCCTTGTTCTAGATTCCAGTTTGCTAACAGTTTGGGGCAGCTGTGGCCTGGTGGTTAGGGATCTGATCTTGTGACCAGAAGGTTGCCAGTTCAATCCCTGTGCAGGTCATAAATGAAGTGCCCTTGATCAAGTCACCTAACCCCCAACTGTAAGTTGCTCTGGATAAGAGCATCTGCTAAATGCCTCAAATGTGACTGGTGCTGTCAGGCACCTGAATGTAAGCTTTTAAAAAGCCACCTCTTCCAGCTTATATGGGAGGATTCCATTATATATATATATATAATCTCTCCAGTGTGTCCTAGGTCTTCCCCACGGTCTCCTCCCATCTGGACATGCCTAGAACACCTCACCCGGGAGGCGCCCAGGAGGCTTCCTTACCAGGTGCCCGAACCACCTCAACTGGCTCCTCTCGACATGGAGGAGCAGCGGCTCTACTCCGAGCCCTTCTTGGATGTCCGAACTCTTCACCCTATCTCTAAGAGAGAGCCCAGCCACCTTATGAAGGAAGCTCATTTCGGCCGCCTGTATTCGCAATCTCGTTCTTTCTGTCATTACTCAAAGCTCATGACCACAGGTGAGGGTTGGAACGTAAACCGACTGGTGAACAGAGAGCTTTGCCTTCTGACTCAACTCTCTCTTCACCAAAACAGACCGGCACAGAGCCCGCATTGCTGTGGATGCTGAACCAATCTGTCTGTCAATCTCCCACTCCCTCTTGCCTTCACTCGTGAACAAGACCCCAAGATACTTAAACTCCTCCAACTGGAGGCAAGGACACCCTCCCAACCCAGAGAGAGCAATCCACCTTTTTCTGGCTGAGTACCATAGTCTCGGATTTGGAGGTACTGATTCTCATCCCAACTGCTTCACACTCAGCTGCAAACTGGTCTAGTGAGAGCTGGAGGTCCTGCTCTGATGAAGCCAGCAGGACCACATCATCTGCAAAAAGTAGACATGGAATCCTGAGGTCACCAAACTAGACACCCTCCTCCACTTGGCTACGCTGAGAAATTCTATCCATAAAAATTATTAATAGAATCGGTGACAAAGGGCAGCCCTGGCGGAGTCCAACCTCAATTGGGAACCAGTCTGACTTACTGCCGGCAATGCCAAGTAGGACCAAGCTCCTACTTCGCTTGCATAGGGACTGAATAGCCCTTAGCAAAGAACTTCGTATCCCATACTCATGGAGCACCCCCCATAGGATACCCCGAGGGACACGGTCAAATGCCTTCTCCAAATCCACAAAGCACATGTAGATTGGTTGAGCAAACTCCCATGAACCTTCTAGGACCCTATCAAGGGTAAAGAGCTGGTCCAGTGTTCCACGACTGGGACAGAACCCACACTGTTCCTCTTGAATCTGAGATTCGACTATCAGTCAGTCCCTGAATAGACTTTACCGGGGAGGCTGAGAAGTGTGATCCCCCTGTAGTTGGAACACATCATCCGGTCCCCTTTCTTGAAAATAGGGACCACCACACCCATCTGCCAATCCAGGGGCACTGCCCCCGATGTCCACTGTATGTTGCAAAGATGTGTCAACCAAGACAGACCTGCAACATCCATCTGGAACCAATCTCCTTGAGAGGGGCTGGGCCTTTTATCTTTAAATGTGGATAATGTTTAAACAGTAATTTACACAAACTTTGTCACAATATAATTTTTTTACGTGGCCCTGTTAAAATTGAGTTTTCAAATAGCTTTTCACAAGTTCAAGACAAGACAAAAAGTTATTTGACATTGATGGTTTGTCACATTTTCTTAAAAAACAAACAAAAAACTATATTTTGTTCAAAATCTGGCATCACTGAAAAGTATAATTTGTATTGAATCAGATGACATAGTAAAAGATGTATACAATTTAAGACTTTAAGTGACCTGATTTCTAAAAGTGAAAAATGGCATATTTCTTAAATATTTTTAAGCAAATGATCTCAAAATAACAAAAAGCCAGCAAAGACTCATTCAATTCTTGTTTGTGGGATTTCTTGCAGTAGGTTTCTCTTATAGCTTTGTGGACTGTGGTGCTTGATTTTCAATGATGTTAATGATGCTCCAGCTTGTACTTCTTGAAGTAGTCCATTGTAGATTTTGAGGTGTATTTATGATCATTTTAGGATCTTTTGTAGAAGCAACTCTCTGTTCATCTTCAGCTCTTTTACAGATGGTGTGCTTTTGCTTCCAAAATTGGTTGGTATTTAAATGAATCCATTCTTCCCTCTACCAATATTCCCCCTGCCACTGGGTGCAACAAAAGCCCAAATCATGATTGATCCACCCACGTGCATACTTGACAGTTGGGTAGGTGTTTCATAAAATCCTAAACCTTTATTCCTTTAAATATCCCTGTGCTCACTGCAGCAAAAAAGTAATATTTTAAATTCATCAGACATACTTAACTTGTTTTCAAAACAAGGCTTGTGTAGATATTCATGTGCAAACTTAAAATGCAGAATTTTATGGTGAAGATGCAGAAAAAAATTATTCTGATGATTCTTCCATGATGGTCATATTTGTGCAGGTGTCATTTGTAGTGTCTTTTTAGCAGTACAACAAACAATACTCTAAGAAGGTTTTCTTAAATTTCAAGACCTCAATTTGCTATTTTATAAACAGCCTTCTACTGCTTTATATCAATTACTTTAATTTTTTCGAGCACTGGACAGCGGGTTAGAAAGGCTCATGGCTGCTGATTGATGAGACAAGATTTTAGGAAAATTTATAAAGCTTTGAAATGAGTAAATTACTGTTCAAACATTATTAACATTAATATCAAAAAGGATTGAATTATTGATATGCGTAATCAATATAATATATGACCGTTTTAAATTCTGAAATAAAATTAACTTTTTCACAATAGTTAAATTTTTTGGAAAAACACAAGTACTTTTACATTGGTGCTGGAAACATCAATAGATGATCACACAATTCCTAAAAGCATATAAAGACAACCAAATGAAAGAAATGATGCAAAAATATTAGACTTGATCATTTATTTATTGAGGAAAATTATCCAATATTACATGTCTGAGAGTGGCAGTAGTATGTGAACTTTGCTTCAGGTAATTAGTGTGATCCTCTTGTGCAGCAATAAATGCACAACTGCAATAACTAAATGTTTGCACATCAACTTGGACATCAACATCAAGTTTTCAAGTTCTTCTGTATGCTTATAGTCGTAGCCTTGCTGCATGACCCACTTTCTTTTGACATACAACTCATGCACATATATCCTGAGATTTTCCTTTGAAATTTGCTGGTATCATTGGGAATTAATTTTTTCCCTCCATAAAGGCAAGTCATCCTGGACCAGATGCAACAAAACAGGCCCAAACCATGATCCTACCATGGTAGTATATTCACAGGAATATTCACAAATGAGATTCGCTACATTCATGTTCTTTAAATAAAAGAGGACCTGATTGTCATCTCATTGATTGACAACGCATGGCTCAAATTTCACATTCAAATTATCTGCTAATCCTAAAGTTTCATATAATTTTGCCTCTTAAAGATATGGAATGTTGGACCACTTCTCTCATTTAAGAAATGATCAAGTCTAATATCTTTGTATTGTTCATCGACCTTTAGAAGATAATTTACATAATTATTAAAGACACTGCATTTAAAACATGTTATTAATTGTGGATATATTTGTATATTGTAAATATATATTATACTTACTACTGGTCAAAAGTTTTAGAACACCAATTTTTCCAGCTTTTTATTGAAAATTATTCAGTTTAATGTCTCACTGCACTCTGAAATAAAAGCATAGGATTTAGCTTACCATTTTGTTATTTTTTTCTTTAGGTGGTTCTAGCATGTACCTTGGACTTACGTTTTGGGTCATTATCTTGCTGTAGGATGAAGCCCTTACCAACTAGACACATACCAGAAACATTCAAAACTTTCTAAAACTGTTCTAAAACTTTTGACTGGTAGTGAAAGTCTCATCTGGTCAGTCACATGGACCTCACATTATTCAGATAGGTTCCACTTATTAACTACTTGTGGCCCTGTTCCACTGTCTGAACCACTAGAGGTGGTAAATATCAAAGTCTTACACAGCTAAGTTGTGATAAGAGAAATGTTGACTTGAATGTGAATCACTTTCACCAAGGTGCAAGTGAGGAATGAGGTGAATATATTTTAAAGTTGGACTCCAGTTCCTTTGTGGCTGAAAATGTATGAACAGCCTAGCAGGCTGAGTTTATACGGGCTGACCTTGCTAAGGTTCCACTGACCTGGAGGATATTACAGAAATAAATCAAACTTTTATGTCCAGACCTCTCCACAACACTAGAGCAGCATGGTAGAGCGATAAGGCTGGCCCACCTCAGAGCAAGAGTCAACAGCTGGATTGAGAGGAAGAGAGGAAGCAGGGAAATTGGAGGGGAGATGACAGAAGATTGCTTACCTTCACATTAATCTGTCTGCTTTTAATAAAGCCTAATTCACCGAAAGCCATAAATACTCACCATGCTCCCTGTGCAGGAAGGAGTTAATATTAGTGCAGAATTTCATTTTACAGTGTTTAGCCTCTCATTTGTTAATGCAAAAGTAGCAGGTTGAGGACTGCTTAAGTACTGAATTTCCTATAGAACTGCAGTGATATTACAGCCAGCATATATAAGTATAGTACTGGAAGTTTGTTATGTGTTCCTTTTTTGGACCATTTTGGTCTAAATAATTAAAAATTTAAATGTATAAAAACAAATTACATTTAAACTGTACATGTACAGTACAAGTCAGGTCTTCTCCCAACAATCAAATTTAATTTATTCAACCCATGTTCCTAGGCCTGCCTATAAGCATATTTTGCAGAGCATCTACATTTGTTGAAACTTCATATGTTCCAAAGTATTTTCTGTTTATGTAAGGGGAGCAAGCATTTACATTGTGGACATTCTGACCACACAAGCACTAACTAGGCATAAAGGATAGACTGAGGACATGTTAAAACTTCACATTTCACTGATAGAGAAAGGGCTGCTTAGCATTTCGAGGATCCAAAGTTGGACACGGCTGAAAGAAAAGCCTTTCCATTTTTAAATTGCAACAAAGTGGATTTTAATGGGGAGCATATGCCTGCACACTGCTGCATTATGGTGGGGGGTGAGGGAGAGGACAGGCTGGATAGTGGCGCCCTTCACTGACATGCTGTACTACAGCTTCCTGTCCAGAGTCACTGGTCCTGTCAAGCCAACATTGTCATGCACTGCTAAACCTCGCAGTAAGATGACAGTTTAATCATATCTAACACAGAGGCGGAGGACACTGAGGGGTCACCCTCTCAGAGGTCTCAATGCAAAGTGTGAGGAGAAGGTCTGCCTGGAGGATTAATAACTTTTACAGCACTCTCGAGGTTTGAGGTGCACTGTGACTCATATGAGAGGAGCGAGGAACTTAGCATCTTCAGAAATAAAGCACCTTAGAATCTTAGCCTTTGATGCCCACTTCTGATGACACTTTCAGTCTCTTAGATCATTTTAGAAAACAAAAAAAATCACATTATATAAACTTATTCACAAGATCTTGACTTTACTTCAAATCTTCTTTGCTGTTGTTACATGTGAAAAAAGAACACATTGATGAACTCTATTATTCAGAAGAGCCCTCACTGCAAAGTGACCCTTCATGCAAAATGATGACTTTGACCTTGGTCTTTCTTTTGGTGTAGAAGACAAGAAGACATAAATAAGAAGACATATATATATATATATATATATATATATATATATATATATATATATAAATATATATATATATATATATATATA
>BRDA01003127.1:14961-29603 GCA_036984385.1 Crenuchus spilurus
AATAGTGTATCTTATAGATCCATCCTGATCCTGAAGGTCCAATAGTGTATCTTATAGATCCATCCTGATCCATAACTTCCAGTAGTGTATTTTAAAGATCTATCATGATCCTTAAGATCCAATAGTGTATCTTGAAGATCCATCCTGATCTTTAAAGTCCAATAGTGTATCTTAAAGATCCATCCTGATCCCTAAGGTCCAATAGTGTATCTTGAAGATTCATCCTGATCCCTAAGGTCCAGTAGTGTATTTTAAAGATCTATCCTGATCCTTAAGGTCCAGTAGTGTATTTTAAAGATCCATCCTGATCCCTAAGGTCCAATAGTGTATCTTAAAGATCCATCCTGATCCCGAAGGTCCAATAGTGTATCTTATAGATCCATCCTGATCCATAACTTCCAGTAGTGTATTTTAAAGATCCATCCTGATCCTTAACTTCCAGTAGTGTATTTTAAAGATCCATCCTGATCTTTAAGGTCCAATAGTGTATCTTAAAGATCCATCCTGATCCTTAAGGTGCAATAGTATATCTTAAAGATCTATCATGATCCTTAAAGGTCTAATAGTGTATCTTGAAGATCCATCCTGATTTTTAAGGTCCAACTAGTATATATAAAATTCAGAAGATGTGTAAGTTTTGGATAGAAAATGAAGGCTGAATAGTCTTGTGACTCCTGGTTCTTATCACCTGCATTGTAAAGAAATCAGTACAGTACAGTGTCATATAACTCAGCAGTACACTACACTAACAAATCAAAGCCCATATAACTGAATCTCTCAGGATCTCATCCTCTTCATCTGAAGAACTGCTGAATGCATGAAGGTGTTAAGATAAAGTCTATAAAGTTTAGTTTATTACTTCCTGATATTCCATCTGATATTGGTCAGGAAAGAGAGAGAGGGGAGTGGTCAGCATGACTTTCAGTTGATTGGTAACTCAGGCTCAACCTGGAGACTTTCCATCTCCAACCCTCATCTAACACCTCTGAACTCCACAGGACAGTAGATCTCCAGGAGCAGAGTTAGTGACCAGGTTTCTGACCTGCTTCTCTAATTATGTAAACACAGTGCTTCTCTTAGTTATGATTTGTTCTGATCTGGATAGAGAGAATGTCAATGTGTGTCTGACCTCCTGTGCATGGTTTACAGGGTGCTGTAGGTCCTCCGGGCAGTACTGGTGACAGAGGCCCACATGGTGAGCCTGTGAGTATTCTGTGTCAGAATCTTATCATCCAGGTTATTTTATAGAATTAATACCAGTTTCATAAAGTTCTGCTAAATTCAGTCCAGTTTCATAACGTCCAGTTTCATAAAGTCCAGTTTCATAAAGTTCAGTTTCATAAAGTCCAGTTTCATTAAATTTGGTTCATAAAGTTCAGTTTCATAAAATTTGGTTCATAAAGTTCAGTTTCATAACATTTGGTTCATAAAGTTCAGTTTCATAAAATCTAGTTTCATAAAGTTCAGTTTCATAAAATTCAGTTTCATAAAGTTCAGTTTCATAAAATGTAGTTTCATAAAGTTCAGTTTCATAAAATCTAGTTTCATAAAGTTCAGTTTCATAAAATTCAGTGTCATAAAGTTCAGTTTCATAAAATCTAGTTTCATAA
Organism: Crenuchus spilurus; assembly: GCA_036984385.1. NCBI lineage: Eukaryota > Metazoa > Chordata > Actinopteri > Characiformes > Crenuchidae > Crenuchus > Crenuchus spilurus. Next base: position 16,572 of record BRDA01003127.1, read on the forward strand.
AGTCCAGTTTCATAAAATTCAGTTTCATAAAGTTCAGTTCCATAAAATGTAGTTTCATAAAGTTCAGTTTCATAAATTTCAGTTTCATAAAGTTCAGTTTCATAAAATGTAGTTTCATAAAGTTCAGTTTCATAAAGTTCAGTTTCATAAAATCTAGTTTCATAAAGTTCAGTTTCATAAAATTCAGTTTCATAAAGTTCAGTTTCATAAAATCTAGTTTCATAAAGTCCAGTTTCATAAAATTCAGTTTCATAAAATTCAGTTTCATAAAATCTAGTTTCAAAAGGTTCAGTTTCATAAAATCTAGTTTCATAAATTTCAGTTTCATAAAGTTCAGTTTCATAAAGTTCAGTTTTATAAAATCTAGTTTCATAAAGTCTAGTTTCATAAAATTTGGTTAATAAAATTCAGTTTCATAAAATCTAGTTTCATAAAGTTCAGTTTCATAAAATCTAGTTTCATAAAGTTCAGTTTCATAAAATCTAGTTTCAAAAAGTTCAGTTATAAAAAGTTCAGTTTTATAAAATGTAGTTTCATAAAGTTCAGTTTCATAAAATTCAGTTTCATAAAGTTCAGTATCATAAAGTTCAGTTTCATAAAATTCAGTTTCATAAAGTTCAGTATCATAAAGTTCAGTATCATATAGTCCAGTTTCATAAAGTTCAGTATCATAAAGTTCAGTATCATATAGTCCAGTTTCATAAAGTTCAGTATCATAAAGTTCAGTTTCATAAAATCTAGTTTCATAAAGTTCAGTTTCATAAAATCTAGTTTCATAAAGTTCAGTTTCATAAAGTTCAGTATCATAAAGTTCAGTTTCATAAAATCTAGTTTCATAAAGTTCGGTTCATATAGTCCAGTTTCATAAAGTCCAGTTTCATTCAGTTTGGTCACTGACTGTGTAATAAAGACAATATGTGATTTTTTGATTTGATTATATAACACTGTATCACATGAACCTTTGTGTCATGGCAGATTTGTGGCACATGCACAGCACAGACGAATGAAAGAGCTTTTATTCCTGTTTATTAAACATGTAAACATACACATGTATTCACAGTCAAATATCCTGTTTATCAGAGTGACTGTTAGAGTTTCTGCTGCTGTAAAACTGTGACCAGCTGTTTGAAGCACTTGGGTTCATCTTGTGCCATGTCGTGTGTGTGTGTGTGTGTGTGTGTGTGTGTGTGTGTGTGTGTGTGTGTGTGTGTGTGTGTGTGTGTGTGCACGCATGTGTGTTTTATATCAGCTTGTCTAAACATATAATCCATCTGACAGACCCCCAGCTGTGGTGGGCTGTGTAAAAATAAGTCTGAGCTGTTTGATGTGGCTGATGTTTTTCCATTCACACACACACACACACACACACACACACACACACACACTTGAATGCATATCTTCTTATAACTTGGATGCCCTTAGCAAAACCAAAACTGTTGAAGGAAGCCTGATTCATTTTGTGTTGTCTTTAACACCCTGACCACTAGATGGCAGTATTGTAATCCATCTACAGCCATTAGACTCTTCCTCTCTAACATAAACAATGCACCGCTGATAGTTTTCCTAAAATTAGATTTTAAAAGGTATATCATGGTGGTTATGTCCAGTATTGTATCATAAAGGTCTTAAATGTTTTTTAAAAGGCACAACTGACAGTTGTCCTAAATTTTTATTTAAAAATGTTATTTAAAAAAATCACAATATATCACCGTACAGACACTTCAGACAGCAGCAGGGCTGGTAGAAGACTGATCATGGATTAGGTTCCTTTGTATTTATGATGGTCTTCATCAGTAAAACTGTTTCGAGCACTTTAACTGACCATCAATCCCAGATTTTTCATGGTGGTCTCAGATTTTTGGACCTTACTGTATTTGCACAGATATATTCACTCATAAATAACCCTGAACGTACTGCGCTCACATACAGCCTGTCCAAGTTCATGGCCCCTTCAGGCTTTGTCCTGTGATTTTAGCTCTGTCAGCAAATCCATGTACACTTCACCCAAAGACAATACATGCCAATCAGGTTTATTTGAGTAAGAGCGGTGGAGTAGAACTGCTTATGCTGAGTTATGGGAAATGACTGCCTGCTGGGCTGATGAGTTATGTAATGATGACCTGATTTTTATGGGCCGTTATGTGTGTGCTGTAATTGAGCAGGGAGCTAAAGGGCCTCCGGGGGAGCCAGGACCTGATGGAGAACAAGGACCTGAGGTAACAAACAGAATCTAAGTGAATAGTCATCACTTTTAAAGCTTTTCAGTAGAATGGCCACTAGGGGGCAACAGACTGATCAACATGCGCAATGCGACATAGTATCGCTTCTTTTGAAAATTGTGCAGTTTTTTATATTAATTCTCTTAAATCTCTTGTGGATTTAAAGGGAAATGTTAATTTAGTGACTTTATCATGTTTTGTAACTATGTGAGCTATGAACTTATGACATGATGGTTAATGATGTCAGCTGTCATTGTTTTGTGCTCAGTAATAACAGAATGCTGTGTCTCAAGCACTTATTTTCATTTTTATGGCCTTTAGATCATTAGTAAGTGTTAGTTTTATGGCCAGCAGGGAGAAGAGTGTGTGTTTTTGCATGCTCATTATCCCTCTTTCTCTGTTTGTGTGACAGGGGCCTCCAGGACCTGAAGGTGAACAGGGGCCTGCTGGAGAACCTGGAGTCAAGGCGAGACATTCTGTCCACTTTTTCAAAAACACTCAAAGTGAATTTGGGGTTTTAATTGGGGGTGTAATGAGATGTAATTAGATAAACTCAATTTCTGGTTGTTGGTTCAAAGGCTGTCATCTCAGCCTACAACATAGATGAAACCACTGTCACCTCATCTTCTATGGGTTTAAATCTGGGAGTCACATTTGACCTGTTTCTCTACTTTGTTTCACACATTAAATCTGACCAGCTCCGCATTTTTTCACCTTTGCAACATCAGTAGACTCCGCCCCCAGCTTTATTCTAAAGGTTCTTCTGCATGCTTTTGTTACCTCACGACTGGATTACTGTAATGTTCTTCTCTACAGCTTACCTGCCAACGTCCTCTTCAGTATATTCTGGACTGCCAGAATGTTAGTCCAATCTAAAAAATCTGTTCACATCACCGCTGCTCTCCATCAGCTTCACTGGTTAACTGTCTCTGAACGCATCCACTACAAAATCCTTCTGATGACCTGTAAGGCCTTGCATGGATTAACTGCATCCTATCTTTCTCCTCTCTTCCTGCTCACTTACTGTAGGTCCTCTGATTTTGCTCTTCTGGTTGTTCTAAGGTTCTGGCTGTCCACTATGTGTGGCAGGTCTTTCAGTGTTGCTGCCCCGACTCTCTGGAATGCCTTAAATCTCTCTCTTAGATTATCACCCTCTCTGTCTGTGTTTAAATCCGCCTTTCATTCTCTTTAGTGTTTTTGTTTTCATTTCTTTACTGTAAAGCATCCTTGGGTTTGTGAAAGGCACTTTAAAAGTCCAACTTATTATTATTATCCATCTAATACAGTTAGTCACCACCGTCAGTAGCTCTCTCCAGCTCTCCTTGTTGTATTTTCTTCTGCACAACTGATACATAAAATGTGATTACATAATAAGTCTCAGAACTGTTCATCTTACCTTACGTATCACCAGTAATCCATTCAGAGTCTTTGTCTTTGTCTCTTTATATTAGCTTTGTTTAAAATGCTCAGCCTGTGGAGCTTTCTGTGTGCCCTCATGTTTTCTATCTGTATATAAAAGAAGCTCTGTGCTGCCTTTACTGTTGCACTGTGATCAGAGACATCACATCATTATTATTGATCTTTTTAACATTGGAATCAGAGCAACAATTAAAGTGTGAAGAATACTTTATATATGTTTTATATACGTTTAATTTTACTACATATTATAAGCTGTTAAAGGTGGTAGTAACTTCAGGCTCCTGTAGATGGCACTGCATAAGGATGATCAGGCTATAAATACCTGCTGGGTGTGTTTATTGTTGTTTTATTTATTGTTTTATTGTTTTATTTGGATCCCTATTAGCTGCTATTGAAATAGCAGCTATTCTTCCTGGGGTCCCATAGACATAACATACATAACAAACAATCGCACATCAACTGTAATTACAAACCTACACACATTTATAAATAAAAATAATAATAGAAAAGAAAAGAAAAAAGAATAACAACAATAATATTAATAATAATAATCATTATCATAATAGTAACAATAATAATAACACCAACAATAATAATAATAATAATAATAATAATAATAATAATAATAATAATAATAATAATAATAGTAACAATAATAATAACAACACCAACAATAATAATAATAATAATAATCATTATCATAATAGTAACAATAATAATAACACCAACAATAATAATAATAATAATAATAATAATAATAGTAACAATAATAATAATAATAATAATAATAATAACAATAATAATAATAATAATAATAATAATAACAATAAACAAAGTATTTCCATTGTGATGTGATGGGATTCACAGATTGAGAAGAGGTGGTACAGTCCAGTGAATGTCTAGCTCGGTGTGTGGAAAATGGGTCACAAAGCAGATGTTAATGATAAAGGAGTGATTGCATTTGGGCGCCAAAGGTCACAGTGTGAAGGAAGGACTTAGGTGACTAATATGTTGTCCAGGAGATTGTTTGACATATATTGCATTCTTTATATTTATATGCTTTGCGTGTCAATGACAACACTGCGAATGAAGAAGCTGAAGCTGTACTTCTGTTAATCTGCGCTGCGGGAAATTCTCCTCTGCATTTTACCTGTGATACTGAACACATGCACTAGGGGGCAGCGAGCACACAGATACCCGGAGCAGTGCTCAGCCTCCAGCCACGGCACCCAGGTAGGATTTTAGGGTTAGGTGTATTTCTTAAGGGCACTTTGGCTGCGGATGTTTAGAGATGTGGAAGCGCTGTTCATCTGCTCATCTTCCTATTAGTCATCGGGATTGAACCAGAATTAAGCGGAAGTTAATGGATGGATGGATGGATGGATGGAAGCTTCTAGCTTCCTCACTCAAACCACATCTGAAATGCAGTGCAGACAGCCTGTGAAAGTGAAAATCTGATGTGTTTATGGAAAAAGCTTTGTGCTGAGGTAATAGCACCGCTGATTTATTTATGCTGGTATTGTACTGAGAACAAATTATGAACTGACTTATAGAGGCAGCTCAGATGAGTCGAGGTAATTGTTTCCTGTGAGCAGTTTCAGTAAACGCCTCAGAGGTTTTATAGCATTGTTGCGTAAATGTGTGGACGATAATGACTTACAGCTGAGTAAAGAGTTTTAGAGTGACAATGTTCTGGGACCCCCACACGGAGCTCTTGGCTAAAAACCCTCACTTATGATGTTGCTTACTAACATTTCATGACTTATTATACAGAACATAGAACCACTTCCACATCACTGCAGTCATCTGTGAGTTTACCAGTCAAAGTAAATTGAATTCAGACATTAAATAATATTCAGTGGTGTAGCTCAGGGGTTCAGTTCATCTCTATTGTAGCTGAAAGTGAAAGTGCACAATCATTGACCAAAGTGCTTGCTAGACCTTCACATTTAACCCTAAAGGCCAATTTAGTCCAGTGGAACTAGTGAATGTACGTGCACAGTGAGCACACATGCCTGAAGCAGTGTGCAGCCTCCATCAACACCTCCCAGGAAGCAATTAGGGATTAGGTGCCTTGCTCAGTGGCACTTAAGTCATTTCCTGCCTGGGGATTGAACTGGCGACCTTCCGGTAACAACCACCCGACCTCGGCTGCCCCAAATTACCTCATTCTAAGAAGTTAAAGTCTGTTCAAGAAGAAGTTCAGTGTCTGAAGTTTGTTTTGGTTTTGTACTGGATCTACGAGGCTAATGTAGCTAAAAAGTAATGGAAGTTAATACCACATCAGTTAGCAGTGAGTAGGCTTAGGCTGTAAAACATATTGTTATCTATGAGAAAAAGCAAAATAGACGTTATTCCTTGTTATCATATCAAGCACCACACTGCCATGTCCAGATGCAGTGTCTGGTGCTAAACATCACAGCATTAAAGTCATTTGTTACTGTCATCTTCTGTTGGCTTGAAACTCTGTGCTAGTCTTAGTTTGATGTTGATAGACCAAGTAAAAACAGAGATATGATCATTTAAATGTGACATAAAATCATATTTATACGTCTATAGAAATAGCGAGGCAGGATGGGTGAGATGCCCACTAAGGAAGCCACACAATGCAGCAGGACCTGCCAACACTGCCCCCAAGTGGACAGAATAGGAGCCTCATACAGTGGTAACCCTATTTATGAGTTTAATCCGTGCAGGAGCCGAGCTCGTTAGCTGGTTAGCTCGTTAGCTGGATGCATTTTCCACATAAGAATACATGTAAAACTGATTAATCCGTGTCAGCCGGCCAATATACAGTATACTTTAATATGCTAAATAATGTGTTTATATGGGTTTTTAAAACATAAACGAGACGACGGTGCTCGTGTAGGCTGGCGGCTAAGGAGGACAGGAGGACGGGCGTACGTGTATGGCATGGTTACACTTATCATATGAAAAGTAAAAGTAAAATGTATCTAACTTTCTTGTTCACTACCTTTTGCTGTCTTTGTGTCACTTTCACTAGCACTTTCACTTTCACTGGACAGCGGTCAAAAGTATTGACTGACCTCTTCTTCTACGCTAGCATCTAGGGGATGCTACGACCGCAGCGCCCCTAGTGGTTGGCATACTTGAACTAATTTACTTGGAATTTTATTCGTTACCTGGAACAAAAATATTCCGAGATCTTGACTCGTTACCTGGAATACTCGTTAGTGGGGATGCTCGTAAGTAGGGGTACCGCTGTATCTCATTTTTGTTGTATAAATAGTTGCATATACGTAACTTCATTTTATTTCCACTTTTCCTGTCATATGTTCACATTAACAACCATCTTGCATGTTTAACATTTTTCATCCAGCATGTTTTGTGTTTTTATGGTCATTTTTCATGCCATGTTGACACTGGTATGTTAAAGTGTAAAATAATTATCAGGGCATACAGGTGATGTGCTACATATTAAACATTAGCATGATAAATATTACTGTTAATAATGACAAAATAAAAAAATAAAAAATAACGAAGACTCTCAGGGGCTCGTTAATGTTGGCAGGTTTATGCTTTTTTGCTGCCAAAACTCTCCCGCAGGTTTCCTTTACCTCAAGTAGCTTGGTTACACGTTCAGTGCAGCACAAGAAGCTTGAAAAATGGATTTTCTCTATATTCCTGAACATTATATAAAAAATTAAGGAAGAAACGTTCAGTTAATTTCTTCATTAAAATGCTGATAATGTCTGTTAATATTATCTTTATACTCTCTCTCTCTCACTCTCTCTCACTCTCTCTCACTCTAGGGTGAAGTAGGGCCTATGGGTGCAGACGGGGAGCAGGGGCAGCAAGGCTTGAGGGTAAGTCTAAGGCCTGAGGAAGACTTTGGCTGAATCAGATCTTCTGGTTTGCTTTTGTTGATTACATGCTGACTCTGGACACTAAGCCAGTGGACTGGAGGCAGTTGTAGTGTTTTGTCTGCTCTGTTGTATGGACAGACCGATCAAGAGAAGCTCTGTCAACTCACACCATCTCCTCTCCTTCTGTTACACTATAAACCTCTCAATCTAATTATTGTTGTAATGGAATATTATGTTATTGATGTTAATATCCTGCCCTGCATAGCTGATCTTCTCCAGTGCTCTGTTTGTGTGTACAAATGCACACACAGCTTGTCTCGTCCCTGTAGTAGTAGTAGTACTATTGTTCTATTGTAGTACTGCCAATAGAATAGGACTCTATGAAGCAGATGAACCTATTGGTACCACGTCTAATACCAGGTGTGGACAAGAAGGGTATAAAGCCCTCCAGCCACCACTGAGCTACAACTGTGTTCTGTGGAATGATGGTGCTCCACCACATTTAGGATGAAGGAGGGTTGGTGATCATCCCAACATCCTGACTTCACTCACAATCATCATGGAAAGCAATCAAATCCTCACAGCAATGATCCAGAATCTAGTAGAAAACACTTTTGTCTGTATTATATAATACAAACCGGATTCCAAAAAAGTTGGGACACGAAACAAATTGTGAACAACATATGCTCCCATCTAGACGTCATCTCTTTCAGGGAAGACCCTGCATTTTTCAACAAGATAATGCCAGACCACATTCTGCAGCAATCACAACATCATGGCTACGTAGGAGAAGGGTCCGGGAACTGAAATGGCCAGTCTGCAGTCCAGATCTTTCACCTACTGCCAATTTTTGCTCTCTTAGGCCCCGGCTGTTGATGGCAAACAGCATGACCGGGATTCGAACTCACGATCCTCTGATGATAGTGTCAGCGTCTTAGCCTGCTGAGCCACTTGTTTGTGAAAGTAAATGTAATGTATTTAAAAGTATTATCTGCTTGTAATGAATAATATAGCTCATGTAAAACTGAAGTTGTGTACTGGCATCTCCCAGTCCATCCTTATTATTCATTATTATTTATCCTTCTCATAATTTTTTCCTGTAATATTTATCTCCCAGGGGTCTCCAGGTCCAGCAGGAGAAGACGGCCCTCAGGGAAAGGACGGACCGAAGGTCAGTGAAGATCACTTTGATTAGTGTACATATTATTCAGGACTTCTGTTACATGACTACCTGACTCCTTTCTCACCTCAGGGTGAACCAGGTGACCGTGGACCAATGGGAGAGCCTGGAGAAAGAGGAGAAATCGGTGAAACTGGACCTCCAGGACTTGCTGGAGAGCCTGGTGTGAAAGGATTCCCAGTAAGTGAGCAAGGAAGCATTTTTTTCTGCTTTGTATATAGTGAACTGTTTTCCTACAGAGAACAAACATCAGCACATTTTAATACACACCCTTTATTTACAGACAATCAGTAGACAGTAATGATCAAAATGACTTTGTTTTTATGCTATAACGTCTAGAACCAGACGTGTTATTTGATCATGCAGGCATTCAGCAAATAAAAATAAATTGTGCAGAAAAAAAAATTCATTTAGAAAATCAACAAAACACATAATTTGACCAGAATGACACAATTTTTACTTTCAGCTGTACATCATCTATAGCATCATATCAGTGTTGGTGACACACAACAGTAAGATTAGTACTGATGGATAACATGAACATCTTCTAGTGTAGATTAGCATTAATACTATTTAAAGCATTAAAGCATCTCATACACAGTAAATCTGCCAGTGTTAAATCAACACTATTAGAGTTAAATTAACACTGGGGGTGTCAAAATGTAACACTCTCAGTGTTAATTTAACTCTAAAAGTGTTGATTTAACACTGGCAGATTTACTGTGTACTGTGATATATTTGAAAAGTGTCATTCTCTTTTATTTCCAGCATTAAACAAATAAACGTATGTAATATTAATGTACTGTATATCTCTTCTGAAATGAAATGCTGTGTATGGTACATTATGTAATATTTGCATTAGAAGTTGTTTCTTGTCATTGCTGCACACTTGCCTCTACTCGCTTTGGATGAAAGTGTCTGCCAAAGGAATGAATGTAAATGTTGCTAATGCACTTACTTTTCCATTAGGGACCAGAGGGAAAACAAGGGCTACCTGGCAACCGCGGCCGTCATGGAAAGAAGGTAAAAGGTCAAGTGATGAACAGCCAAGTTTTCCTGGAAGCAAACTCCTAAACATAAAAATCTGAAAACGTCCCAAAAGTCCATCGTTTTTCCGCTTTTTAATGTGTATAATCTTTGTTGATGCTGTTTTGTCAGGGTGAGCGAGGTCCTCCGGGTCAAGCAGGTGAGCTGGGTTCTCCAGGAGAAATTGGTCAGACTGGCGAGAGAGGCGTGAAAGGAGCTCGCGGAACCAGAGGGCCAGCGGTCAGTGACCTTCACTTCACAACATTTCTTCTTCTCTCTTGAGGTTCTAGATTCAAACCTGTTTATTGTCTCCCGGGGATGAATCAATACAGCTGCACAGCAGATTCAGTCCAAAGTAAACAAGGTCAACAATGATGTGCTGGACAATGCATGAGGAACAGGACAACAGACTACCTTATTAACTCATTATAGCAGGGCAGCATGACATCAGGGGCAGCACGAGAGTGGCCTGCCCCACCCCTGAGAGGCTCTGTGAAGCACCCTTGGGACCATTGCGTTGCTTAGAGCCAGTCGATATTTGTCTCAGGGATGGGGGGAATGGGTGCTGTATGTTTCAGTTGGTGGGTTTACTTGGTGAGGGGGTGCTACCAATGGAGTTGTTCACCCAGGGTGCCAAACACGTTGTAACCAGCTTATATGTGATACTTTTGCTATTGCTGTCTGTTGGTAAGACCTGTCGATATGATACGTATCATGATACAGGAGTTACGATATAATATATTGTGATATATTGCAATACTGTAAGTAAGGTGATATTTATGGTAAGTTTTACATTTATTTTTAGATAAACTGTCCTTACACTGCTTGTTTACTAAGACTCTAATGTCCAAAGATAGATTGCAACACTGCCATCTAGTGGTTGGGGGTTCAAAAACAAAGCAAAATTAACCATCATTAAAAATCTATTCTGTGTTTTTGAGAATGCGTACAGTATCACAAAATATATACTCATTCTCAGCACTATCAGTGTTTTGTTACACTGCCTAGGGGATTATTAATCATTATAGTGGTTTGTGATTGGTTAAATAAATTAAATAATAAAGGGTTGGTCATCATCCCAGCATCCTGACTTCATTAACAATCATCATTTAAAGCATTCAAATCCTCACAGCAATGATCCAAAATCTAGTAGAAAACCCTTTTGTCTGTATTATATAATATACCACATCTCTGAGTACAAATTAAAAACACTGTTCATCATTGTCACTGGGCCATATTTGGGGTGGTTGTACCCTCTCGTAATGATATTCAGACCCCAAATGACAATGAGAAAGTAAAATTGAACTGACATTCATTCAAATAACAGTGAACCTCACTCTGTCCATAAAGCCATGATGTCTCATGATGTTTTTCTTTTTCTTTTTTTTTCTTTTAGTCCAATTTTATCCCCTTCCCAATGTAGTAGTAGCAAATTAGCCCATCCCATCCATTAGGACTCTCCTCATCACTTTGCACTGTCCCTGACTCTAGGAGGGTGAAGACATGCACACGCGTCCTCTGCTACGTGTGATGCAGCCACCACCTCTTTTTGAACTACCGCTGATACACCATCACTGTGGAGCCAATGTGCTCAGAGGAAAACTCAGGATTCCCAGCTCTGAATGGACCAATCAGTAGATACCTGAGCTAGCGGACATTACAATGTGAAAGTGATAGGAAGAGAGCGCCATCTACCCACCCAGAGAGAGCACTGCCAATTTTTGCTCTTAGGCCCCGGCTGTTGATGGCAAACAGCATGACCGGGATTCAGACTTGTGATCCTCTGATCATAGTGTCAGCATCTTAGCCTGCTGAGCCACTTGTTTGCTTGAAATCGAAAGTAAATGTAATGTATATAAATGTATTATCTGCTTGTAATGAATAATGTAGCTCAGTGTTTTGTTACACTGCCTAGGGCATTATTAATCATTATACTGGTTTGTGATTGGTTAAATATAGGTTAGTGAGTGGTAATTGAACATGAATAAATTGGGAGAAAAGCTGGATAAAGCTCTACATTTGTTCACTCTATTAAACTCTGCAATGCTGCCAATATAGTTGTTGCTGTATATAATTATAGAGACATTCTTCTTCCAGTTCTGCTTTCTTTTCTAAATGATATTCTTTGTCAGGTTTTGGACCAGAATTCCTTTGCAGTAATTCGGTTAGACACAGAACTAAAATACAGTTTTAGTTCAATTGGCCCTCGATTAGCTCATTAAGTTAATTTACTGCTGTGAAATTATTGAATAATTACAGAATTGTTGAAGTAATGAGAGATTAGCTTCAGACTGAAATGAAGCCATTTTTTGGCTGATATTTTGGAAAGTGAGGCAGCCGTTGTCCCAGGCATGTCCCTTACAGGTCGTTACACTTGACCTGACAAGAGGAAAGCTGGAACTTCAGGCAAAACAGTCTTTTTGACCTCTGGCTGTTAAAATCCGGCTAGTCTAAACATCGATGGTGTTTGGCCTGAAATCAAAGGCTCCTAATGGGGTATTATGGCCTTTCTTTTCCTCAGTAAATCCATTAAGAATTGTTAGCTACCCTTGAGTTAATCCTTTTCTTCTGTACACAGTGATTAACCACCCACCGCTCCGGTGGCCTGAGGACAGTCTGAGTTGAAGGAACATGCAAAAGAACTTCAAATTATGCACAAAATACTAGTAATATTAACCTGTGCTTGTGTTTCTATATATAAGACTGCATCTTATATCTACTAACCATCCTCACAATATCAGTCTTCAGTTCACAATAGATTAATTAGGGACGCACTAGTGATCAATATAGCATTTGATCTAAATGTAAACATTAAATTATTGTTATCAGCCCCATATTGAATTTTACGGCTGATTACTCCAAACTACATTTGCTTTAATTAAATAAATTAAGCAAATAAATAGAAACTATGTACTTAAATGTGCATACATGTAATATTTAAGCTATTTAAGATGTCTTGCTTTTGTGTTTACAGTTTGACTTACAATATAATATAACCTTCTGATGAGTGCTGAATACTATACCAATACTATTCCACACTATACCAATAAGAGTCCTTGGCAAGACTCCTAACTCTACATTATACCAATAACACCACACTATACCAGTAAGAGTCCTTGACAAGACTCCTAACTTTACATTACACCAATAACACCACACTATACCAATAAGAGTCCTTGGGCAAGACTCCTAACTCTGCATTATACCAATAACACCACACTGTACCAATAAGAGTCCTTGGCCAAGTCTCTTAACTCTACATTATACCAATAACATCACAGTATACCAATAAGAGTCTTTGGGCAAGACTTCTAACTCTACATTATACCAATAACACCACACTATACCAATAAGAGTCCTT
>BRDA01003134.1:1435-15793 GCA_036984385.1 Crenuchus spilurus
TCTCAGTTTAAACTTTTGATCTGTGATTTGTGTTCTATTCTGAATAAAATATTAGATGTTGGCACCTCCACATCATTGTGTTCAGTTTTTATTTAAAATTTGTTTAGTGTCCCAACTTTTTTGAAATCCTGTTTGTAATACAAATAATAATAATAATAATAATACAAATAATAATAGTAGTAATAAAATGACTTAACTACTAATACACAGTTGTGGTTGTTAGTTGAGTTGTTTTTAGCTGCTGTACTCCTGCTGAAGATTCATCAGAAAATGTTCCCGTTCTGAGTGTTATAACCAAAGTACTTGCTTCATGCCCGTGTGTACTGTGTGTAACAGCGTCTGTGTAAACACTCGGAGGTCTTTTGACAGAGGAGATGCTGTAAGAGTTAGTGCAAGTCAAACAGTATGAACATTGTCAAAATGTTCACTCTAGTCCATAATATAATACACAAGTCAAACGTCTTTACATTAAAGTGACGTTTCAAGCCTTTTTCTTTTAATGTAAACCAGAATCTCAGATTATTAGAATATATATTTAATTCTGAGTTAAACAGCATCAACATTAAAGCAAAAAAAAGCACAAATGAACTTTTTCACCATATTCTAATGATGCACTAGTTCTAATGATGGTAGTACGATGCGATGCACCATTTTTATGATGTCATTGAACAGTGTCTGTTAAGATAAAAATTTTAGATGTTTTTAAAAAATGACAATGCTACTTAGGTGACCATTGATGTTTAGTGTTGGCAGCGTCGGCCTTGCGGCTCCAGCTGTAATCTAAAGAAGAAAACGTTGGCGAGTTGCCTTTGAAGTGGCCGAATTCACATCTGTGTCATCCAGAAAGTTTCGTTGATATACTCTACGTTTACTTCTTCATGCTGATTAGCCACAAAGTTTTACTCCAAACATTTAAAAAGACTGATTTGATAAAGGTCACAGTATAAGTGAGCTGGTAATGATTCACTTCGTCTGTACTGGAGATGATTCCACCGGGGCGGCCCTGTCTCATTATATATTATTGATTAGCTCGGCTTAGAGCTCTGCTGAATTTAAGGCTATTGGCAGACGGCCTGTTTATTGCATGTATGCCGCATTGACACCCACCACTGATCGATTCGGCACGACTGCCTCATTTGAGGCGTTGGAAAGGCCATACGTTTGGGGGAAACAACTCCAGATGAGTTCTGATGTTTGTAGCCTTACTCATTCATTTCTCCTATGGACCTGCAGGGATGGTACATTTGTGAAAATGTGCTTAAAATTGTCCACCCAGCGATGGATTGGCTGCCCTGTTCTGGGACTGTGTTTAATGCCCTGTGCCCGTTGAGAGGGTAGGGGACTAACCCTGACCTGTTTAGGATTAAGATGATGGATGAACAGTATTCAAAATTTAAACTAAGAGATGCCTGAAGAGCTACGAGGCTAATGTAGCTAATAAACAAGCTTATTTACAGCAGTTAGCATTGTAATACCTGCAAGTCTAAGTCATTACACACTCGCCTCAAGTCAGATTTAATGTTTATTCTAATGCGAGGTGTAGTGTCTCGATTCTCAGTAATATATCAGTTCTCTGCCTGTCAATACAAAACTCATCAAATTATTAATAAACGATGTTAAAAAGTCAGTCCTGCCCCCTGGTGGTCAGGAGATATACACAGTAAATATGTCAGTGCTAAATCAACACTATTAGAGTTAAATTAACACTGAGGGTGTCAAAATGTAACACTCCCATTGTTAATTTAACTCTAATAGTGTTGATTTAACACTGGCAGATTTACTGTGTACTGGTATAAGTGATTAAACTCGTACCTTATCGCCAACTTACAACCGATACAGCAGATGAACCGATTTATCACCGAATCTACACCATATCTGAAATGTAGTGAGATCAGCAAGCTCAGCTTATGAATGAACATGAGAGGAGTTGATTAAAGAGGTTTTCTGGGCGCTGGCTCAGTGGAGATGGGCGGTACTTGTCGAGGTACTTTAGTGTCCACCGTACTAATGTAATGTCTGTGTGTCAGACTTCCTCCGAATGTGATTTGAGCAGTCAGATCACGTCACACGGCGCCGTGTCCTCACTCCTGACTGGACACTTATAATCAGGTGTTACTCTTCCTCTTTCTAGTGATGCACTGATACCTCTTAACACCTGATAGTGGCCAATACCAATATTATAAAAATCATTCATTAAATAATTAATAAAAAGTATAATTATTAAAAATAATGAATATGAATAATGAATGTTTGATCTAGGGGAAGTTTAAAAGTTCTACTTTACAAACTAAATAATAATGAATTATCTGTATTAATTAACATCTATAATTTCCATATGTGGCCGATAACAATTATTTATTCATTTAAATGTTCTATTTTTTATTGAAAAATATATCGGTCGTTCATACATCGTACATCCCTACTTTTTTTTATGACATCAGCCTTGTAGCTGCAGAACATCAGAATGAGTTATTAGTTATAATTTACATACACAGATAACAATAATTATTACTATTTATTATCAAATGATATATTGTCCTCTGATTTATCGTACATCCCTACTTCCATTACGTGGCTCTGTTAGCTTTGTAGCTCCAGTGCTAAGCTAAAGAAGCAGACTTCAGACCCCTGATGTAGCTTGACTAGTCATTCACATTCACATTAAAGGGGAAAACTACTGAAACTGTTGTGTAAATGTTTTAGTTTCACATTTTTAACAGACTTGTTGTTTTGTTCTTTGCAGATTGATGCTGTGTCTCTGTTCCTCCTTTATTTGGTGGAGATGATTTGTTCTGGTCTCCAGATCATCTACAACACTGATGAGGTACTAAACAAAACCCAACAGAGCAGAGTGGAGCTCAGGAGAAACACTCCTCATACATAGAATGATGACCCACAGGCATTCCAGCACAAACTGGAGCTGTGTGTGTGTGTGTGTGTGTGTGTGTGTGTGTGTGTGGTCATGGTGTCCAGCCAAGTCATTGTCACACACTGTCAGCTGTTGTAATAACTGCAAAGGAATAGTCAGTGGGGACATGACTGTTGCCAGCAAAGCATGTTTTCCTGCCAGCCCGTCGCCTTCTACTCGGCTGCCGCTGGCTCGTCTCTCTGTTTTGGCCACAGGCTCCTTCCTAAAGCATCCCGCCGGGGAAGCACACTGAGCAGCTCCACATTACATCACTTAATGTAAAGCGACACTGTGTTTTTAGTTTTACATTACAAAAAATAATGTGTGTATTAGAGCTGACAATACCACTACACTAGTATATACTGTATACTCATACTACACTACATAATGTATACTGCACTAGTATATACTGTATACTCATACTACACGGCATAATGTATAATACACTAGTGTATATACTGTATACTCATACTACAGTGCATGATGTATACTACACTATTATGTACTGTATACTTATACTACACTGCATGATGTATACTGCACTAGTATATACTGTATACTCATACTACACTGAATAAGGTATACTGCACTAGTATAGACTGTATACTCATACTACACGGCATAATGTATACTGCACTATTATATACTGTATACTCATACTACACGGCATAATGTATACTACACTAGTATATACTGTATACTCATACTACACGGCATAATCTATACTACACTAGTATATACTGTATACTCATACTACACGGCACAATGTATACTGCACTAGTATATATTGTATACTCAAACTACACTGCATAATGTACACTACACTAGTGTATATACTGTATACTCATACTACACTGCATAATGTATACTGCACTAGTATATACTGTATACTCATACTACACGGCACAATGTATACTGCACTAGTATATATTGTATACTCAAACTACACTGCATAATGTACACTACACTAGTGTATATACTGTATACTCATACTACACTGCATAATGTACACTACACTAGTGTATATACTGTATACTCATACTACACGGCATAATCTATACTACACTAGTATACACTGTATACTCATACTACACTGCATAATGTATACTACACTAGTATATACTGTATACTCATACTACACTGCATAATGTATACTACACTAGTATATACTGTATACTCATACTACACTGCATAATGTATACTATACTAGTATATACTGTACACTCGTATACAACACTGCATGATGTATACTACACTATTATATACCGTGTACTGAATTCTACTCTAGTGTGTATATATACTCTGTAGTGCATGCTATTATACTACATATTCCATGCTACAGTAAAATAAACAGTATACTGCATATTAATATATTAAAATATACTGCATTGTAAACTAGTATTCACATCATAGAGTATACTTCACTACACACTACATAAGAGTATATACTGCATACTAATATAATGCACACTTCAATAAGATATACCGCACTAGTATATGCTGTATACGCCATTTTGAATTTGTGTGTATGTATATATATATATAGTGTAAGTAAATCTATGTAAATCAAATGAAATATGATTATTGGAAGCTGATGATCTGAAACTCTGGCAGGTTTACTTTTCTTTCCTGTCGTGTAGTCATATGGAGATTGTCTTGGAGCTGTACTGCAGAATTGTTGTCCATAGAATAACTGCGAGTTTTATTTATCCGCTGGTGTTTGGCTTTATCTTCAAAATGAGAGTTCCTCTTCGATGTTCGGTTCGAGAGGCAATTACTGTTTACATGCGCTTTGTTTACCACAGCGGCAGCATCGCCACGCAAATCCAGTCTGCCTTATAAACTCTAACAGATTGCCAACATTGCTTTTATTTGGAGTTTCATGCTATTTTGTGAGGCAGACCTTAATTGGAGTGTTTAAATGATGCCCACTGGGCCACGTAACACAATTTAAAAAGCATGGATGTTAAATCAGCAAAGCAGTTCATGCATTTATTAACAGAGAGCAGAACAAATACTAAAGAAAAGGGAAATGTTCCTAATTATTCCTGCCCGGTAGCTTGTAATGATTTTTCGTTGTTGTAATCTTATACAAACACTGGTTACATATGATCTGGTGTGTGGATGTATAAGACTGGTGTTTCTCATAAAGTGACAGTGGATGTAGGTGATGAAGGCTGTGTTCACATTACCAGGCTGAAGTGACTCAAATCTGATTTTTTTGCCCTAATGTGAACAGAACTGATCATTTCAAATCAGATTTGTCACTTTCATATGTGGTTCTAAATCAGGTCTGTATCACATGTGTGGTCATGTGACCTCGGTGTGAAAGGTCAGATCAGATTTGATGTCTTTAGTCTGTACACATGTGTTTAGTACTAAACCAGTTCTGACTTCACTTCTGTTTACACACAGAGCTGCTAAAACATGAGCCGACTGACTTTTAACCTTCTCCATCTGATCATGTTCAGTCCAGCAGCTGTTTACTGTCCTCCTGAGCTAAACACCATCATCAGCTACTAACACTGTTTACTGTTTTAAAACAATCTCACTAATAGAGTTGCCAGATCCCTGAAAATCCTCCATCCCACTGTCTGTCATAAAGCTGCACTACACAAGCTGCAACTAGTCTGAAATATAAAGTGCTTGAACACAGAAATTTGAAGAAGCTTTACTAAGTAAATATTAGTCTAATCTTTCTATTTCATTCATTTTCTTTTCTATTCAGTTAAAAAATAACTGCAATAATTGATGCTGCAGTTATGGATGGTGTAAATAGGATAACTCATAGTTGATTATTTGTGTTATGCTCTTTTAAATTTGTTTGCTTTTAAATTATTATTTTTTAAATTATTTTATTTTATTATTATTATTATTATTATTACTTATTTATTTTTTATTTAATGCTCTTAATTCTTTATTTTAATTCTTAATTTCCTTTCTTTTTAATTGCACCAAAGGGAGGGGGGCTGTAACCCAATCTTGTTGTACAATTGTACAAGTTCAATAAAAGGTTCTTTTATTCATTAAAAAAATCCTGTATTACCAGCAAATGCATTTTTGCAAACCTGGCCACCCTGTACAAATGACATTTTGTGTGCAGAGATGGAGACACATTAGTTCACATTACAGACATATCCAGGTCACTTACGTTTATGAAGATCAAAATATCTGAATTAATGTCCTTGTAATGTGAACGTAGCCTGTGACCCCACATCAGCATCACACACTGAAAAGCTCATATGGGTCTAACACCAGTGCTGTATTAGGTAGAAATGCAGCTATAAAATGCTGGGAGAGATGGAGAGGAAGCCAGAAAAAGGACCAATTCATTTTTGTTGATGTTTGTGTGCAGTTCCACTGGCTTTTCCTCTCCTGGGCTGCTTTCTATCAGAGAGAGAAAAGCGAGGCTCCCCGGGCCAGAGTGTTCATTAAGATCCCCTGTAACTCTGCACATTAATCATTTTACTTCACCCCAAAATAAAGACCGGTGCCTTCGCTAGCCTCTGCGCTTCTCCTCCATCTCTCCTCATCCCTCTTTTCTTCTTCTCTGCCCCATTTAAGCGTGCTTTAGGGCCTCTTCTGTTCTCTCCATGTTGAATTAAAGCGCGTGTCACTCATTGCTCCCCCGGCGCGTGCACATTTCCCCACTTACGCCCCCCTAAAGTCATCATTCTTTTCTCCCTGCATGTTGTTTCCCTTGGCCTGTTTCCACAGCGAGGGGGGTGAGGGTCCTCCCATGATGCTTTGGGCTTCCAGCAGCACCAGTACCACCCACACAAGTGATGAATTACCAGAGTTACCCGAAGACACCGATGCTGTAGATCATTATTCATGTCTGATTTCTTAGGGGTAAATAAGGTGCTAGAATAATGCTAATATATAAGCTAATGCTAAATATATTAGCTCCAGAGCAGGACAAGCCAAACAAAGCCTCACATCTCTCACAGGGGTCATATTTACCATCATACATCAAACAACACATTCAGTCTGGCTTATAACTCATCAGTCTCAGTAATGTGATGGTCAGTAGTAGTGTGGGCACTGCTGGGCATCTCCATAAAGCTTGTGAGTAGATGGAAGCATGAAGTGCTGTAAAATCTCCTGGTAGGTGTTGACTTTGGACTATTAATGTAAGTTTTCCTTTCAAATCAGACTTTTAATCCCCCCCGCAGTCTTTTCTAGGCTGCAGAAACAGTCCATTCTAAATTTGCTGTGTTTGTGACATCACAAAATGTCTCATTTTGCATATTTGCTGACACTGGTTTAGCCACGCCCATTCACACTGAAGTAAGGAAGGTTTCAGACATGTGTGCAGCTTGTTTAATTCTAAAGGTTAAAGAAAGTGCTCATATAAACCTGAATTATGCTTTAAACCTCACACGTTGAAGCTGAAGCTCAAATATAATGAAGCTGGACTTTGTTGACACAAGGACATCAGATCTTCTCCTTTAGAGACTTTTCTGAAGACTTTTCACTCTCATCTGTGACATTTATACAGGACGGTGTCCCCGTCACTGCACTGGAGCACCTGGTTATAGAAACAGTGTCTCCTGTTCACCAACACACCTTCCATCAGGTCTCCCATCCAAGTACTGACCAGACCCAGACCTGCTTAGTGACAGTGGGTCTGCAGATTATTTTGAGTACATGCTGTGATCAGCAGAGGTCCTCCCTAATGTGTGTGTGTGTGTGTGTGTGTGTGTAGGTGTCATTCATCCAGAACCTGGTGTTCTGTGTGGAGAGGGCGTACCGTGTCCCGGATTTTGGGATGTGGGAAAGAGGAAGTAAATACAACAATGGCAGCACTGAACTCCACTCCAGGTCAGTCTGAAATAACTAATTAATCATACATTGAAATGCACCGATATGGAAATATGTGGGTCTAATATAATAACTGACATTAAACAACAGACTGTGGTCCACACTGATCTCACATGTCAAATCAAATTACATTATGGCTATCAGCATCCATTAAAGGGTCACAGAGTGACTAGCAGGTGATTATTTGGTCTAGAAGAAGTAGAATTCACACTGTATGAGCTACAAATATGTTACAAAATTATGATTTGGAATTATTCGCGAAAATTTCAATTTGGGCCAATAATTAATTAATTAATTTATCTATTTATTTTATCAAATAATGTATTGACTAGATTATATTGTCTCTATCAGATCCACTCAGCTCTACTCTTGTTAGGATGGCAGGATTCATCAGGAGAAACTATTTACTGTTTACTAAAAATACTTTTAAGAGTAACGCTCATGTTAACTGAAATTAAACTGAAGTGGAAAACTAAATATAAAACTAGAAAAGTGCTTTTTCTGAGGAAACTGCAGAGTGATTGTGCAGCTTAGGCAGTTGCTAGTGTGTTGCTAGAGTATATCAGGTGGTTGCTATGATGATGTAAAGTGCTTGCTAGTCAGTTGTTAGGATGTTGCCAAGTGGTTGCTATAGTATCCCAGGTGGTTGCTATGTTAATACTAAATGGTTGCTAGTCAGTTGCTAGGGTGTTGCTAAGTGGTTGCTAGGGTGTTGCTAAGTGGTTGCTATAGTATCCCAGGTGGTTGCTATGTTAATACTAAATGGTTGCTAGTCAGTTGCTAGGGTGTTGCTAAGTAGTTATTAGTCAGTTGCTAGGGTGTTGCTAAGTGGTTGCTATAGTATCCCAGGTGGATGCTATGTTAATACTAAATGGTTGCTAGGCAGTTGCTAGGGTGTTGCTAAGTGGCTGCTAGTCAGTTGCTAGGGTGTTGCTAAGTGGTTGCTAGGGTATTGCTAAGTGGTTGCTAGTCAGTTGCTGGGTTTTGCTAAGTGGTTGCTAGTCAGTTGCTAGGATGTTGCAAGGTGTACTTTGAACACAGTTCCATGGCTTCACAACTCAACACTGTGCCCTCTAGCCCATGCCTGGCATTTGATATGGTGCCAACAGGTTGTACATCTGTGTCGACTTCAATTAGCTGAATTCAGTGATTAGAAGTGTCCACAAACTTTTGGACACATAATGTAGCTCATTCTAGGAGTTGTTGGGAATGCTGATGTTCACCGGGCCTGACTATAATAAAGCAGCACACTCACGCTGAGGACCGGATATCAGCCCAGGCCAGAAACCGTCCTCAGCGCCAGGCCCGGTCCATTTCTGAAATACAGACACTGTTTTTAACAGAGCGCTGTAAATAAAACAGCCAGTCCAGCGCTGCTGTAGACTCGCTGTCCAGCTGAGCTCGATGCGGATTCACTCCATCAACCTGTTTCTTATCTCCAAAACACATAGCATCTCCTCCGAGAGGCAATTAGAGAATCGACCCCTTCAGTCAGCTTTAAAAGCCTGGAGAAAACGGCACATTTAACGTTTCAGAGCATCCGTTCACATTACGCTGTTCTGAAAGGTCATAATTCAGCACTAGATTATGTTTAAACAGCACAGATATAAAGAGAACTGGAGCAGTCAGTAAAAACACACTTTGGTTTAGACTGTAGCCTTAAACACAGAGACAGTCTGACATCATCGTTACAGCATCCCTGCTTACATCTAGTCTAAATGTTCAATATTTCTCATTTTAAGAGCACTGTAAGCTCATTATGAGCTTGTTTGACTCCTCAATGACTCCAGAAGCTCAGCTGTGTCTCATCCACTCATCTCAGAGCAGCACACAGTAACACCACCGCCACGTCAGTGTCACAGCAGTGCTGTGAAGGATCTACCACTCAATAAAACCTGCTCTGTGGTGGTGCTGAGGTTGTACACTCTTACAAAGATGGTTCTTTAGTAAACGGTTATATATAGAACCATGAACACTCAAAAAACCCTTTACATGATTAAAGGATTGATGGTTTGTGAAAAAGGTTCTATTCAGCACCAAATAGGGTTCTGTTATTGTTACAGTGACGAGCTTTTAATAGTAGAGGAACATTTTTAGTGTTAAAAAGAAGCATCTACAAACCATCTGAAGAACCTTTTCCACATGTAAAGAACCATTTAGTCATGCAAAGAGTTCTTTGAGTGTTCATTGTTCTATTTGGGACCATTTTTCACAAAAGAACCTTTGAAGAACCATTTTTAAGAGACACAGAGAGAGAGAGAGGGGAGGGAGAGAGAGACGGGGAGAGAGAGACGGAGAGAGAGAGACGGAGAGGGAGAGAAACGGAGAGAGGGAGAGAGACGGAGAGAGAGAGACACAGAGACACAGAGACCATTTTTAAGGGACAGAGAGAGGGGGGGAGAGATTGAGAGAGAGAGAGAGAGAGAGAGAGAGAGAGGGCAGAAAGCCAGAGAGAGCAGGTGATAAATGCTGTCCTGCATTAGCCTTAAATCATTGTACTCCAGCCCCGCACAAAGAAAATGAAAGTCATTTTTGCTGCCGTGTGAGTCATCACTTTCAGATTACACCTAAACCATGCCAAGTTTCTCCGGGAGAAACCCGCGAGCTTCGGAGGCCTCTCAGCAGCTCGGCGTCCGAGAACACGGGACACAAGCTTAATTTTAACTGGTCTTCACTGCGGAACATCCAGCATCAATAAGAATACTGATTTTGATTGATTCCGTGTTTACGTCGTTTGTATTACACTCCTTTATGTTCTCCAGCAGCTCTGACAGCTCTTCTGTTTTACGTTCATGTTCACGTTCACAGAAGCTCACACTCGACTGTGATCAGCGCTGACTGATGTTGATGTTCATGACGTGACAATCTCACACTTTAACGTACTGGACCAGTAAAAACATCACCTTATTGGAAAAATGAGCATCACTGTGAAAACAGACTGTAAATGTGGTAAATATGAAGCTGATATACAAGAAAAAGCAGCTGTGAGGCCTTTTCT
This sequence comes from Crenuchus spilurus, assembly GCA_036984385.1. Classification (NCBI taxonomy): domain Eukaryota; kingdom Metazoa; phylum Chordata; class Actinopteri; order Characiformes; family Crenuchidae; genus Crenuchus; species Crenuchus spilurus. Next base: position 12,166 of record BRDA01003134.1, read on the forward strand.
GTCCACTAGAGGACAGTGTTGACTGCATTGTGAGGCTTCCTCGCTGGACATCTTGCTCCTCCCACCTTTTTACTTTTACAGATGTGTAAATATAATGTTTATGTCTAATTAAGTGATTATCTCTGTTTTTATTCGGCCTGTCTGTCACCGGACCGCCAGCTATTGATGTAAGACCTCTGAATAGGACCCCGTTTTAAGGAAATCCCAAAGCGAAAAGCCACCAGGTTGATCTTAAAGTGCAGAGATTATTAAACAATAATAATAATTAAAAAAAAGAATAATAAATGCCGTGACCGGGGTTTGATCCAGCGCGCGGGCTGAGAATCTTGGTGCACTGTGTGTTACCTTTGGAAAAACCCCAAACTAATACCTGGAGTAAGAGGAAGGTGCACGCTGTCCTTAAACGTGTTGGGGAAGTGAGGCTCCACCCTCCACCAGGCAGCCTAAGTAGTACCCTAACTGCCCCGGGTGGAGTGGCACTGAGGGTGTCCTCACAACCAACCTCTCCAGTGTGGCCCACCATAGTGGACAAAGTAGACAATTAACATCATCTTCAAGGGTTCATTAGGAAAGAAAACGGTTCTATAGAAGGTTCTTTCTATGGTAAAAGGGTTCTTCAGATTGTTGAGGAAGGTGCTGTAGATTCTGAAAATAGCACCAGAAAGGGTTCCTCTATTATTACAAGCTTGACATCGTAACTACAGCAGAACTTTTTTTTCGGTTCTAGGTAAAACTATTTTCTTTACTAAAGAACCCTTGAACAACCACATTTTTTAAAGAGTGTGTAGAAACATTAAAAGAACCCTTTGTGTGGTTTGTGAAAAAGGTTCTATACAGCACTGATCAGGGTTCTGCCCTTGTTACAATGATGAGCTTGGGATGGCAGAACCATTTTTGGTGCTATAAAGAAGCATCTACAACAGTGTGAAGAACCCTTTCACCATGTAAAAGAACCATTTACTCTTTGACTGTCCATTGTTCTATGTGTAACCATTTTCCTCACTAAGGAACCATTGAAGAACCACTGGCATCAAAATATCCAGCACCTGCGCCGACACCAGTACAGGCCGTTATAGGGACACACGTCCATTTAAATGTCACATCCTCGAGCCAGCGGGTCTCATGTGAGCGATCCGAGCTCCTGAGCGTCTTCCGAGAGCTTTCCGGAGAACCGCGGGTCAGTTAAGAGAACAGAAGTGGCAGACGTGACTCGCTTTGTTTAGCTTCAAAAGAGCGCAGAGGTGGATCAAAGCCGTTCTGTGTATTGATATCCAGAACAAAAGCGAGCGTTCTCATCAGCTCAGGCTGTCTCCGCTTCTCGCAGGGCTCAGACGCAATGTTCTGGTCAATCGATGGTGCCGCTGATCTGTTCTTTTGCCTTGCAGTTCCGTCGGGCTGGCCAAAGCAGCACTCGAGGCGATCAATGGGTTCAACCTGTTTGGAAATCAGGTAAGAGAGTTTTTCTCCTTTAATGCTTTCCTCCTCCTTCCCTCTCCCACAGCTTCAGGCTTTGTGTCACCAAACGTCTCATCAAACATCCGCGCAGACGCTCGCATCTCCATCACTGGTCTGAGTGCTGAGAACTTTGGCTCCTGTGCTGTTTACTGTAGGGACGTCGTTTCTCCTTAAAAAGTTAGTTCTGCTTTAGTTAAGAGTCCTCTACCGTCCAGGCAAGACTTTCTACTAGATTTACGAGCAGTGCTGTGAGGATTTGATTGCTTTCAGCCACAGGATGTTGGATGATCAGCATCAGCATCATCCCAAACTCCGCCAACTAATCTTTGTATTGGTTGGAGCAGATCACAGCTCAGTGCTGTGCCCGCAAGGCCACACCTGGCATTAGACACAGTGTCAACAGGTCCATGTGTAGTCCTACTCTATTGGCAGTACTTCTCTACAGGGAGCTCAATGCATTCATTAGAAGCAGCGTCCACAAACTTTTGGACAGATAGTGGATTTTTTTTTTTTATGCTGTTTTGGCATCAGAGCTGCTCTTGTAAAGGCGTGTTGGCTAATTCAAAGCTGACCAATCAGCTATAAGAGTAAAGGGACCCCTTCATGATAAGGCTTCACTACACTGAAGGGAATTTCAGACACAAATTCTTATTTAAAAATAAGAGTTAATATTAATTAATATTATTAGAATTAGAATTAATATGAAAAATTAATTTCAGGGCATTTTATAAGTTTATATAATAAAAGTCTCTGTGTTTTATGGCCCTCAGTAGAAAGTCTTCCCTGGACATTAGAGGCAGTGACTCCAATCAAAGCAGGATAAACTATAAATACACTCAATGTAATAATGAGCATGTGTCCCAATACTTTTGTCCACGTTAGTGTATCACTGTGTAAATGCAGAATTTGACCGAATGTCCTCACAGTTTAAACTCTGAGAAGCATTACACGTCGTATCTGCAGAGAAACTTTAAATATATATCACACATCTGTATTTAGACAGTCCTAACAGAACATCATGACCACTTAGAACCACCCCTGGCCTGGTGCTGATCCTCTGACACACCTGAGTTCATTATAGAGGTTTACTGGTCCACTGTGGTTCTGTACCACTCGTCGTTGTTCCTCTCTGGCATCAGGCCGTTGGGAGACCCTCTGTGTTCTAGAAGTCCATTCTCAGCACATCTTCACTACAGCGGCTCTAGAACATCCCTCATAGTTGGTGGTTTCTGAGATGCTGCCGCCACCGTGTTTCACCTGTTACATCACTTCCTGTGTCCGTGATGCTGGTTTTACACTCTAGTTCTAACTAGTTCAGCATGTTTTGATGCTGTAATGCTGCTTTAGTTCTGCAGTAGCACACGTTCTCCGTGGTTCTGCCTGTCGTTTGGTAATCTGGGTCTCCAGCAGCCTGATTGTGTTCTGCTCGGGCTGCTGATCCGTATCTTTGTTTCCTGCGTTTGACGAATGCTGGCCGCTCTCATTTCACTGGTTTGGAGACGTGGTCGGCAGGATTAATCTGTTTTGCTGTATGACTGCAACGAGCCGCGTTCATTACAGCCGCTAATGTGTCGGGAAAGTGGAAACGCGCCTCTCCTCCAGCCTCAGCCGCAGTAAAGACTCTAAATCTAATGAACATCAGCCCTGCTGGGACAAAACCTCATCTGTGAGACTGAGGAACCTGTTCTGTAGCTCAGCACAGCGCTCTGATCACTAATACACAGACTCTGTATCAGATATTAGGACTAATCAATTAATATTCTCTTCTTTTTTTCTGTGCTCTTACACTGTAATAGTAATTGTAGGTGGTTTTAATATTCTGGCTGATGTTTATGTACATGCTGTGTATTTACACTGATGTGTCTGAGCAGAGTGTGTCCTATTAAACATGTACACCTGCTGCAGGAGGCTCCGCCCCTCCAGCCGTGTGTCTCTGCTGTAGTATATAAAAGACCCCCCCCAGCTGCTCGGACTGTCTGTCTGTCTGTCTCTCTCTCTCTCTGTCTGTCTCACTCTCTGTCTGTCTCACTCTCTGTCTGTCTCACTCTCTGTCTGTCTCACTCTCTGTCTGTCTCACTCTCTGTCTTGTCTCTCACTCTGTCTCTGTCTCTCACTCTGTCTGTCTCTCACTCTGTCTGTCTCTCACTCTGTCTGTCTCTCACTCTGTCTGTCT
>BRDA01003134.1:41120-57548 GCA_036984385.1 Crenuchus spilurus
CGTGAAGGTGACGTGAAGATGGTATGACGGTGACGTGAAGGTGATTTGACGGTGACGTGAAGGTGGTATGACGGTGATGTCATGTTTGTCTGCTCTATGAGAGATCAGAGTGAGCGTCTCATTCATCAGCTCGTGTTTCAGAGAGGAGGATGAATTGAAAGTGGCAGGATGTGCCTCAGTGGAGCCGCAGTCGACAGTGTCAGTCTGTAACTTCTGATGAGAAATGAAGGATGGATGCACACTTCTGCTTTGGACTGAAGTCTGATAAATGCATGTAATCCTCTGAGGCTGCAGACTTAGATTTAACTTACATTCAGCATCTTTTTAATTTACCTCAGTGATCCTAATCCTAACCTTAACCTCAGCTCAAAACTAACCCTAAACCATCCTGGCCCCTAATTCATATCAGAATATGACCACCTCCTTGTGTGGCCACTCATTCTCCATTTTTACAGACTTTAGTCCATCTGTGCTCCAGTGCTCAGGACCACCACAGAGCTGGAGGATCATTCTCAGTGACACTGATGTGGTGGTGGTGTGTTAGAGTGTGTCAGAGTGGATCAGACACAGCAGAGCTGCTGATGTTTATAAACTCCTCAGTGTCACTACTGGAGTGAAAATAGTGCAGCAACCAGTGTCACCAATGAAGGACTGGAGTCCAGTGGTTGCTAGGTTGTTGCAGTAAGGTCACTATATGGTTGCCAAGTATTTGTTAGGACCAACACGCACTGTGCTGAGCTGCTGTCTCTGACTTTACATCTACAAGACCAACAAGGCAGGTGTGTCTGATAAAGGACTTGAGTGACACAGTGTTTAACATCTCCAGCAGCTCTAACACACCACCACCACATCAGTGTCACTGAGAGTGTTAATAATATTGGGAAGCTGACTGAATATGGCTCAGACATCCCACCTACAATGTTTTGACACCAGCTGCCACTATCAGTCAGGTTCTAAGTCTGAACACTTGTGATTGGTCTGATTAGACCCGGTTCTGCGCTGATTTTGTTGTGTTTTGTGTTATTTTTTGCAGAACGCCCTGCAGTTCATTAAGCAGTGCTGGAAGATGCCCGGCCGTCCTCTCTTTCTGGTCCTCATCAGGGAGGATAACATTAAGTACGGCCTTTAAAAGTGTAAAATCAGCCTCATTTATCACGTTAAACACACGGCTGTCAGTGCTCGTGACTCAGCGTGTTTAACTGAGCTGTTGGTTTAAAGAACGCTGGAGAGCCTCTGATTCAGATTAATGAGAATCATTAACACCATCACATTCTTATCAAACGATACTTTTTCTGTTTGCATGTCAAAGGTCACGGTCTCTACACCATGATGCTCAATTTGTTATTCACAATATGTTTAAATTAACTACAACAAATAAAAGTATTTGTGGGCGGAGCTTGGACTGGACAGTTCTTTGATCTTTTCTGCCACTAGGGGGAGCCGTTTTAACCCGGTGCTGGACATGCTGGCCTCGTTCAAGAAGGGCAGCATCGGAGGGGTGAAGGTCCACGTGGACAGACTTCAGGTGGGCTGGTGTTTGTTAGCATTAGCATTAACACTGCTGAACTGTAGCCAAAAAGATGTGACTGATGAGGAAGTGAATATGCATGGCCTTGTGTCCACATGTCACTTCTTTAATTAGCATTGTTTATTCAACACATTCAGAGGATTATTAAAGGAGTAGTTTGGTTAAAGTGTGACTAACAGTCAACGGAAGACGGTAGCCACCAATTAGCATGTTTGTGTGTAAGATGTTATTAGCATAACGATAATTGGTGGCTCTGCGTTTTTATTTGTTAATTGATTTTAATTATACTTTTAATGATGATGTATTAAACATGTATAATTAATTAGATTTATTCTTAATTACTTTAATTAAACATTCTGTCGTGTTACCTTAACGATATGCAAATGGCGTTAAATATGGAGCCTTATTTCTTTGGTTTGAATGGGCGGGGCTAAACTGTTGACCTGTAGGCTGAGTAGATCAGGCTAAATGACTGAAGTCTGAATGGGCGGGGCTAAACTGTTGTCTGAACTCCTGTAGGCTGAGTAGATCAGCCTAAACGACTGAAGTCTGAATGGGTGGGGCTAAAATGCTATAAGCAGAATGGACTGAATGGGTGGAGCTAAATTGTACTGAAACTTCACAGCCCACACGTTTAAATTTGGCCGAATGCTACCAACCTCAGCTGCATCCTAGGCTTTGAGACACGTCTTCTACACAGTGGTATCAGAACGTCACGACCACACATGGTTCGGCCCGGATGCCTGTGACCGGGTTTACTGCTCATAAAGCTCACCAGTCAGTTGTAGTGTAAAGCCATCATTATGGGCAAAAGATGGGAAGTCCAAAAGGGCATGGTAACTGGGTAACAATGGCTCCGAAGAGTGGTACCCTGCAATCATCGCACCAGGATGAGGATGTTTCTTCCCACTATTAAGTGGGTGGTTATAATATTCACTGTGTATGTAAACATGATTTGAATAAGCTGGTCCTCTGAGTGCAGGTGTGACTTAAAGGCAGAGTTTCTTGCCGCTCCACCAGGTCTCATTATGATGGCCGAGGCTTAGCGCCGTCATATCTCTGCAGTGAAAGACTGCAGGTTGGCAGGAATCACAGTGTGGGCCGTGTCCCCGGTGTCGTGCTGAATATTTATCCACAGGCGTATTTAGTCACTTCCCATATGGCCGGCTGATATGGGCGGCGCGGTAACGTGGACGGCCCATCTGTTTGGTCTGAGCTTTGTTCAGCCTGGTTTACAGTGTTTGTGTTGTTGTGTCGTCTCTCAGACGCTGATCTCTGGAGCCGTGGTGGAGCAGCTGGATTTCCTGCGAGTCAACGAGTCTGAGTAAGAGTCGCACCCCTGTGTCTAACTTTTACATTTTTGTTCCACTTTATCACTTCTGTACTCAGGGTAGGCTGAATGGGTGGAGCTAAACTGATGTATGCTGAATGGGTGGAGCTAAACTGATGTATGCTGAATGGATTGGGTTAAACTGCTGTAGGCTACATGGGTGGGGCTACACTGCTGTAGGCTGAGTGGGCGGGGCTACACTGCTGTAGGCTGAGTGGGCGGGGCTACACTGCTGTAGGCTGAGTGGGCGGGGCTACACTGCTGTAGTCTGTAGACATATATTTTCTAATATACTGAATTCAGCAACTAAACCATAACTGGAGGTGTGATGTCAATCAATCAATCAATCAAAATGTATTTATATAGTGCTTTTTACAACGGGCGTTGTCACAAAGCAGCTTTACATAATTAGTATCAGACAATTATGTAATCATTAGTATGTACTGTTCGTTTTTGTAGAATTCCTGCGTTTAAGAGCTTTGAGGAGCTGGAGTTGCCAAAACACTCAAAGGTGAAGCGTCAGACGAGCACTCCAAACGCCTCTGATCTGGAGCAGCAATCGGAGATCAACATCCAGGAGTGGTACCACAAACCCACCCATGAGATCCTCCAGAAGTTTCACGTGAGTCGTTTAAAGTCAGTGCCATGCTGAGAATGGTCCACCTCCCAAATAATCTGGATGGTGGTGCTCTTCTGTGGGGCTGAGAAATTGTGTCAAAAAATGACAAATTTATGGGGACCTGAGTGGCTCAGCAGGCTAAGACGCTGACACTATGACCAGAGGATCGTGAGTTTGAATCCCGGTCATGCTGTTTGCCATCAACAGTCGGGGACCAAGAGAGCAAAAATTGGCAGTTCTCTCTCTGGGCAGGTAGATGGCGCTCTCACTCTCCATCACTCACACATTGCAATGTCCGCTGGCTCAGACGTCTACTGATTGGTCCATTAGGAGCTGGGAATCCTGCGCTTTCCTCCGAGCGCGTTGGCTCCCCAGTGATGGTGTATCAGTGGTAGTTAGAAAAGAGGCGGCGGCTGCATCACACACAGTGGAGGAGGCTTGTGCATGTCTTCACCCTCCTAGAGTCAGGGTCTGCTATAGAGTCAGTGCAAAGTGATGGGGAGAGCCCCCTAGTGGATGGGATGGGTTAATTGGTTAATACTACATTGAGAAGAGGAGAAAATTGGCAAAAAAATTACAAATGTATTTTGTTGTCATCAGGACTGCGATTGTCTCGCCAGCCAAGCCCAACTTGCGAGCATTCTTCTGAAGAAAGAGGGTCCTGACTTCTTCAGCAGAGATGGTATGCTGGAACATTTATGCTTTTACCTCATTTGGAAAGGATCTGAATCTGCATGTCTAAATATGAGTGTTTTTATACAGCAGCCACATAAAATCAATGCCAAATGTTCATGTTTTCTCCTAAAATGATCAAAAATATAAATTTTATGATTTGTAAAATAATAACACAAGCTTACAATTTACTGCTGAACACTAAAAATGTTTGAGCTTTTAGACTTTTAGTCCCAGACATCATTTATTTTAAGCTGCGCAGCACTAAAGGGACATGATGTAGGCTTATCTTACAACTGCCACAAGAGGGCGACCGTCAGCAAGACAGAATTGTAGTGCTCAGTTCTGTTTGTTTGGGACTTACAATGCAGTGGAGTGATGAGAGATTACACAAACTGCTTCAAAACGTTAATACGTTATACATCAATGAACCAAAACATTATGACCATCATTATAACATGCTTAAAGGAATAGTTATCTCAAAAATCATATTTTTACAAAGATGTTGTGTTTGACCTTGGATTTGTCTTGGCCATCGCCCTCTTTAATTATGTTTGGTGCGTTGAAAGCAATGAATGTAAAATGACGTTCAGAAGGGGGCGGGGCAAGCATGAGGAGGTGGGTTGACTTTTGACTCTGGTCTCAAGGGTGCAGACTCTGGTTCCAAATTTGACAAGATTGCGGCTGCATTTCTGAGATTATCACTTGATCTGTGAGTGGTCATAATGTTCTGGACACTTGTCTCACCACAGTAGATAAGTAGGAATGCTGTGTGGTGTTTACATCTTCAGTGATGGATTCATTTACTCACACCAGCTGCTTCAAATCTCCGTAAATGAAACGTCTACAGCGAGGCTCCATTTAGCATCTCAATGCCCAAGTGACCAGTTTAGAAAACATCACTTTAAACTGTTGTTGTGTTTTTAACCAGAGTTTCTCCTTCAGCAGCTGCAGTCGGGCTTGCTGTGCAGATTAGTGCTGTACATGCAGAGAATTACAACTTTGACAGTCAGTTCTGGAGGCTTTTGGACCGGTTTTAGGTGGTGATGCTCTGGAGATGTTTATTTTCTTATGTATACTGAGGTACACTTTTGGCCATTTTTGGCATGAATTTAACTTTTTTGAGTTTTCATTCATGGTGGTTACTGATTGGTTGCTAGACTGTTGCAATGTGGTTGCAATTTGGTTGCTAAGTAGTTGCTAGGCTGTTGCTAAATGGTTGCTAGACCGTTGCAGGAAGGTTGCTAGGTTGTTGCTATTTAGTTGCTAAGTAGTTGATAGGCTGTTGATAAGTGGTTGCTAGACTGTTGCTATTTAGTCGCTAAGTGCTTGCTAGACTGTTGCAGGGTGGTTGCTAGGTTGTTGCTATTTAGTTGCTAAGTAGTTGATAGGCTGTTGATAAGTGGTTGCTAGACTGTTGCTATTTAGTCGCTAAGTGGTTGCTAGACTGTTGCAGGGTGGTTGCTATTTGGTTGCTAAGTAGTTGCTACCCTGTTGCTGTTTAGTTGCAAAATGGTTGCTAGAATGTTGCAGTGTGGTTGCTATTTGTTTGCTAAGTAGTTGTTACACTGTTGCTGTTTAGTTGCAAAGTGGTTGCTAGACTGTTGCTATTTAGATGCTAGGTAGTTGTTAGGCTGTTGCCAAGTGGTTGCTAGACTGTTGCAGGTTGGTTGCTATTTGGTTGCTAAGTAGTTTCTACACTGTTGCTGTTTAGTTGCAAAATGGTTGCTACAATGTTGCAGTGTGGTTGCTATTTGTTTGCTAAGTAGTTGATACTGTTGCTGTTTAGTTGCAAAATGTTGCTAGAATGTTGCAGTGTGGTTGCTATTTGGTTGCTAGACTGTTGCTATTTAGTTGCTAACTGGTTGCTAGAATGTTGCTGTGTGGTTGCTATTTGGTTGCTAAGTAGTTGCTACCCTGTTGCTGTTTAGTTGCAAAATGGTTGCTAGACTGTTGCTATTTAGATGCTAAGTAGTTAGGCTGTTGCTAAGTGGTTGCTAGACGGTTGCAGGGTGGTTGCTGTTTGGTTGCTAAGTAGTTGCTAGGACACAAACTGTGCTGAGCTACGGTCTCTGACTTTACATCTACAAGGTGGACCAACAAGGTAGGTGGACAGTGAATGGACACAGTGTTTAACATCTTCAACAGCTCTTACACACCACCACCACATCAGTGTCACTGAGAATGATCCACCAGCTCTGTGGGGGGTCCTGACCATGGAATGTAGTACACAGAGAAACAGATGGACCACAGTCTGTATGGTCAGAGGAGATAAACGTTACGGCCGATTGTTGTCATTTCTGTATAAAACATCATCACACTACCAGCCTTGCTGTCCTGCACTTATTGGGTCTGGAAATGTGCCTTCAGCTGAGTTTTCATCATCTCGGGCTCTGAGCCAAAGTTCAGAGTTGCTGACTAGCCCCACTTCTCCTCTGCTGGACAGAAAGTGCTTAAGTACATTTTTTAGGGCATGGTGTTTCAGCGAGCATGTCAGCTCAGCGGTATTAGCTCGCGCTCTCCGTCCATTTATATCAGCTCACAGTGCGCTGACGCTGACCAAAGTAGCTTTTCGCTCCCAGTAGGCCAGCAGATGATGTGTCATGCAAAAACTACATGCAGGGCATGGAAGAGAAATGACGAGGAAACAAGAAGATTTACAGCATCAGTACCGATCTGTACCGGATCTGTTTTCAAATGTACTTAAACAGATAAAAGAAACTGTTTTTTTCCACTTTTTTAGTGTTTTTAATCATCTGAAACCACTTTACTTTGCACGTAAATCAGTTTGTGATTGTGAAGGAAGCCGAGGCACAAACGGCTCAGGCTTCTGTTAGCTGATGTATCAGAGCTGCGCTTTCCTCTAAGCGACGATGTATCAGCAGTGATGAGTGACTTCACATGCATCAGAGGAGGCGTGGCTAGTCTTCCTCCTCTTAGGGTCACATTAGAAGAGATTAGGAGAGTCTTAGTGAACGGGCGGGTTGATTGGCCGTTGCAGCATTGGCGGGAAAGTTGGATAAAAATAAATCTGATTGTAAATGTGTTTGAACTCGTTTCTCCTCTGTGTCTCCAGAGAGTCTGAAGGATGAGTTGGAGCGGATCTACAGACGAGCGGGCAGCAGGAAGCTTTGGTCAGATTGTCACAGTCTTATATTCTCTCTGAACTGAACACTGTACGAGTCGTTACTGTCTCTTAAAGGGCCCACATCATACAAACACACCTTTTAAAGTGTGTAGACATTGTAAATATTTAGACAAAGCTCAGATATTAACCAGTTAATATGTCTCATTAATTTGTAATTAGCTGTATTTTGAATTCATTGTTTTTGTGATGTCACGAAAGCCAATACATGTGTGCCTGTTTATTGTGCAGCAGTTTAGCCCCGCCCATTCAGGTTATGAACGGTGTTTGCAACCTTCACTGCTTTTTGAATGGGCCACAATACAGACAGCCAATCAGAGCATAGTTCATTTACATATTAGGAGGATTTACATGTCCCAAATACACCTAGAACCAAATTCTGAAAGGTTCCATCAGAACTGTGGATCGATCGTCTAGTTGGCAAAATGTTCATTCGTTTATTTCTCTTTTTTCCTGACATACGGCGGCAGGAATGAATCAATGAATCATGAATCAGTGAAATATGAATCAATCAATTATGAATCAATTCATCACTAATCATGAATCAATTAATCATTAATCATGAATCAATCGATTATGAATCAATTAATCATGAATCAATCGATTATGAATCAGTTAATCATTAATCAATCGATTATGAATCAATCAATTATGAATCAATTAATCATGAATCAATTAATCATGAATCAATCAATTATGAATCAATTAATTATTAATCATGAATCAGTCGATTATGAATCAATTAATTATTCATCATGAATCATCAAATAACAATTCAGTGATTCATGAAGCAATATATTATGAATCAACAAATCATGAATCAGTGAGTTGTGTTCTTTAGTTTCGACACTGATGCTCTGCTGAAGTGAAGCCTTTGAGATCTCCACCAAACCTGAAAAGGGAAATCGTGTCGTTCTCTGAACGACTCCTGGGCTCCAAAACAGCGTTCACATTCGACTAAACGTACCGAACCCACCGGACAAGCTGTCCTGGGTCAGGAAACGAGGGCTGTGCTGTGAAAATGCCCTAAAACACAACAGAAACGTGAGGGACAGAAAATGATTCATGAGCATGAACACAAATATAATGTGAACAGGACAAAATTTGACAGAAATGTAGGATGTGGACCCTTTAATCATGATTTACTCTGGTTTGTAATTCTAGTCCTGAGGAGACTTTACATGTACTGGACCTGACAAACTTTAAGAAATAGTTCAGCTAAGATACCCCCCCCCATGTCTCTTAAAGGTGGGAGTAACTTTTAGAAGAACTTGAGCTGGACTTTAGAGGGAATAATACGACATGTAGGTCCAATCCAAGTGTTCCTGAGATATATTAGAGAGGACATGTGTGCAGTATGTGAGCTCCACAGGACCGGGATTAAGAATCAGAGACTTTTACTGAGTCTGAAAAGCTGTTTTAGTCTCTAACAAGTAAAAATATCGAGTCAGGCATGTAAAAAGTAAACATATAATATGTAAACAGATTTGGTCAGAATTATTAAGGAAATGAGAATATGGTGAAATTTTCATAATTAATTGTTCATAATTTAATTCAAAAAGGTAAACAGTCATAAATTTTATATTCTTATACTTTAAAATTTTTTTATTTTTTTTATTTTTTTTATTTTGCATTCAAGCTCCTAGAGTCTGTCGAGACACAGAATCCAAAGTGTCTGAACTCAACTGAGCAGTTTCTGTCATATATTTAATTTTTATTACACAAAAAGTGACGAATTTCACACTTTTTTTTTTGCTTTAATGTTGATCAGTTTGACTTACAGCTCAAGAAAAATCAGAAATGCAGAAAAATTTGAATGTTTGAGTAAATTCCCATTAAAATAGAAAAATTAAACAATTTTTTTTACATGTAATGATTTTAAAACTTTACCTTTTTGAACCAAATTATGAACAAAAATGTACTTTTTCACTACATTCTAAATGTCTGGAGAAGTTTAAATGTGTTTAAAATCGATTTTTATTTGAATTTGTGATATAAATGTAGTTTTCTGAGCTAAAACGGCTTTTTATGTGCATGTACTTGATTTTAAAGTTGTTTCTTGACTTCTTTCTCTGTTCATTTAAATGTCACTTAATTCTGCCACAACAAATCTTATCTTTGAACATGCAAACCTGGTGTAGGCTGGCGGTACGTTACGCGGCGGCCGCTACCCAGAAGTTTGCCAGTTCTATAGCTCCTCATATAACCACTCTGTTGGTCCATGGCAAGCAGGTAACAGGCTCTGGACTTCACTGCCCTTGCATGTGTGGTATTTAAACCTGTAGGCCAATGATTTTCCATTAACCGGAGAGCACGCTTCACTCATTCTCAGTGTGAGTCAGTGGCTCTGATGGCGGTTCTGTGGTCGATGGCGTTTTAAAGGAGTCGTTTGGTGAAAAAGCTCAAACGCGGTCACTTGTCTGGTGTCTGAAGCAACGGTAGCTCATGTCCATCAGTGAGCATCGTGATAACTTCCCTCTGGAGCTGGAGCTCAGACTGTAACATGGCTGAGATGTACACAAGTTTCTGGACACCCCTTCTAATGAATACATTCATTTGACACTCAGTCTAGTCCCTGTAGAGAAGTACTGCCAATAGAATAGGACTACTCTAACCAATATTTTTGGGATGAGTTAATTAAGTTGGGGATGAGGTGAATGTGCGCATCATCCAACATCATGACCTCACTAACTGTTTTTGTGGCTGAATGCAATCAGATCCTCACAGCAATGCTACAAAATGTAATTGTAAGCCTTCACTGGACAGATGGCATGGTGAATGAGCGGGAATCAGCAACGAGACAAGCAGAGTTTAACTGCAAATTAGGAATGAAGTGATTTGGTGACGACCAATGACAGTCAGGGTGGTTATTGTTTTGGTCCTGCTATAGTGATGGAGGAGAAACATAGTCTTCCTCATTCTTTACAGTCATATCAGAATATTATGACAACCCCTGGTTTGGCCCTGGACATCACGGATAACACCTGCAGTGTTTACTGCATGTATAAATAAGTGAGCACATCAGTTGTAGCAGAGTGTAAAACCATCATCATGGATAAAAGTCATAATAATAGGGTACCAGGTGAAGCATGGTGGAGGCAGCATCTCAGAAACCACTAATTAGTTAATGAGTTAAATTAGTTAAACTAACACTAAGAAGTTAATGTTAACTTCTGTCCAAAGTAGTGTCCCTAAACGCTGTACAGTGGTACCCCTACTTACGAGCATCCCTACTAACGAGTATTCCAGGTAACGAGTAGATATCTCGGAATATTTTTGTTCCAGTTAACGAGTAAAATTCCAAGTAACGAGTAGCATAAATTAGTTCAAGTATGCCAACCGCTAGGGGCGCTGCAGTCGTAGCATCCCCTAGATGCTAGCGTAGAAGAAGAGGTCAGTCATTACCTTTGACCGCTGTCCAGTGAAAGTGAAAGTGCTAGTGAAAGTGACACAAAGACAGTAAAAGGTAGTGAACAAGAAAGTTAGATACATTTTACTTTTACTTTTCATATGATAAGTGTAACCATGCCATACACGTACGCCCGTCCTCCTGTCCTCCTTAGCCGCGAGCCTACACGAGCACCGTCGTCGTCTCGTTTATGTTTTAAAAACCCATATAAACACATTATTTAGCATATTAAAGTATACTGTATATTGGCCGGCTGACACGGATTAATCAGTTTTACATGTATTCTTATGGGGAAAATGCATCCAGCTAACGAGCAAACCAGCTAACGAGCTCGGCTCCTGCACAGATTAAACTTCTAAGTAGGGTTACCACTGTACTAGTGTTAGTTTGATGATGATTGGCCAAATAGAAACAGATATATTATCAATTTGATATAAAACTTCTGTAAAAGTTGCACAGCAGGATGGGCGAGATGCCCACAGGGGAAGCCACACAATGCTTCAGTAACCAGCGCTGCCCACAAGTGGACAAAACCAACCTCGCGTCTGCTTGTTTTGTATTAAGTAGTTGTATATCAGCTTTTTACCATTATATGTTCACATTTACAACTTTTTGTGGCCTAAATCAGCATCTTTATCTGATTTGATGTGCTTGTTGTGCTAAACGAGACTCTCGGGGGTTAAAGGAGACTTCAGACACCAAACATGACTCGGCTGATCGACTACAAAGAAGCGTCAGTTGAGTTTTTCACCAAATTGTTCCTTTTAAAGGCGAGCTGTAGTTTAACATGTTTATGTAGTGTTGTTGCCCCATTACGTTACATTACATTACATTACATAACGTTACGTTACATTACATTACGTTACATTACATTACGTTACATTACATTACGTTACATTACGTTACGTTACATTACATTACGTTACGTTACATGTGTAGCTGTTGATTAGACGAGTTGTGTAGCTGAAGTCTTAGTGAATGTGCTCCTGTTAGTTTTTCCCTTTCTTTGACTCCACCCTGTGTGGTTTGGTGATGTGTTTACATTCACGTGTTTAGCTTGGCCGGCCTCACCCTGTGTGCTTATAACACACCCGTTATGTTTATAAGGCCTTCCCATTGTCAGTGCCTAATAGAATGCATCAACTAAGGGTTCATCAATTAGTGAACATTAAAATACTTGAGCTGAGGGCTTTATAACGCTGGGACGAATGAGCCGAGTGAGGGAACAGTGCTGCAGCCGGATTTGAATTCCCACTGCACGTTTGTCATTCAGAGGCGCTGAGCCGTTCCTGATAAACTTTCCTTCCCCGAGGAGCAAACCTGGGAATACTAATGACTCTAATTCTGTGGCGGAGGCGGCGTCCTGCGTACGGAATAAACCTTCATTTAGATGTTTATTCATGGCTGGGTTTGTGCAGCAGATGGAGCAGGCTTACAGCTGGTGGAGAAACCCCAACACGGGCTTCTGTGGTGGCTCAAAGAAGAGGGCTTTCTGGGAATTTAGTTGCTAAATCGTGCACCAGTTGGGTGCTATCGAGATTTAGAGCTGAAGCTACGGAGTTAAATGAGTGCTTCATCGTTTTTCTGCCTAATCTCTGTCTGATGTGTCTGTAGCACATGGCTCATTGTCACGGATGATCGTTTTGAAAGTGTCCTGTACTCAGTAAAGTGCTAAACACTGTTTCATTGACCTAATATGCAGTTATAGTGAGACCTTACCAGACCTAGCATCTCAAAACAAAGACTAGAGCTGTCCAGACATTGAATTAAGAATTAAAAATTAAATTAAAGAGCAATGTCTTCTCTGTGGTTCTTAATAAAAAGCAGGACAGGAAGCAAACTGATGCGTTTATAGAAGATGTTTGAGACGAGCTTGCACAGATAAATGGGAACTGGACCACAGTAATAATTACCTTTAAGCCCAGATAACCAAACTGGAGATCTTATTTTGGGCACATTATGAGATGAACCAGTTCACTTGAGAAGATCGTTATGCTAAAACTGTTGAAGGTAAAAAAGAAAGAGGGTCAGGTGGATGGATACAGTCAAAGGAATCACAAATGATCCATTTAGAAACCAAACGATGTTCTGGGATGTTCTGGAGAAACACCATCTATATGGCATCCAGTAGTCGAATTTGACTTAGCAGCACAACAACATCATTGCACAGCAGTTGTTAAATAAAACCTACACAGGATGTTACTATAAATGCAGTCTTGAACCTTTCAAACATGTTTTTCATAGTTTAATTCACATAGAGCCAACACAGAGCACTTTACCTCCTCTATTGAAGACTGCTAGCTATGATGTAGCATCACATTTAGGCAAGGCTCAGCTCACTCAACCTGGGAAAATAGTGTGTTAGTTCAGCGTTTGAGTCTCTTAGGTTCCCACCTAATTCCTCTTAAATTTCACAGTAAATGGTCTTTTTCACGGTGAGATTTTACATCCGTATTTTAAGTATCCATAACTCTTTAAGGTCCCATAGCTCCCCGACATGACCTTTTGTCTTGCTTCTGGAGCCTCATAATCATCCACAGGCCCCAGGCCAGAGCCTAATTTAGGCCAAATATAAGAGAAATCAATGTTATCAGTTAGAGTCTATTTTTATCTACTGTTTTTCTTTTAACAAGCAAAGGATCATCCACTGAAAATCAACTGTATGCTACAGATGCAGCAGATCATGACCTTTTCCTTTAAATTGCACTACGTTGACTCAGCGATTGAGCAGAAAACCCCAGTAAAGCACATATTAGCATCCTTTTAAGCCTGGACACGTTAATCTCATGTGAAGTCCAGGTGTGAGTGTTAACCCATGTGGGATTATGTGTTTTTGTTCACCAGGTCTGTTGTGCGTCTTGCTGCCAGTCTCTTAACTAAGCTAGTGGACAGCCTTGCTCCGAGTATTACTAGCATTTTAGTGCATGGCAAACAGGTAAGTGGGAACCAAGCTCAGATGGCCAACAGAGGCAAGCTAGCTTAGAAAACTCACAGTAGAAGATTTTAAGACACTAAAGACATTTTAATGTTCACTGATCATGTGTGTCTCTCATTCCTTACTGTAGACTCCATTTCCTGTTTTTTTGTAGCGGAAATCTAGAGTTTGGTGGCATGAATCACTGCTAGCTTCCTAATCCAGTGCATTAAATCCCTAATTTTGACTAAACAACCACTGTCAGCTTGTTTATGTCTGTACTTGCTGGCCACTTTATTGGAAACTTCGTCCTTTCAATCAGAATCAGAAAACTTTGTCATTGTATAATTACAAAGAAATGAAGGCCCCAGCTATTTATTGCTGGGAGGGCAGCCATTTACGGCGCTCATGTAGAAGGAAGAAAACAGCATACATAAGGGGGAAGGGGAGGGGCATAAGATAAGTCCAGCCTGGCAGAGAAGGAGGAGATAATCCCTATAGCAACCACTTCTTCTGGAGGTGTTTACAGTACCGCAGCAAGGTCAGCTGTGATAAGATGGGAGCCGAAAGAAAATCTGACATAATTTAATACGAGCAAACCACCCAAATTTACGTAGGTCACTCCAGTCCATAGGATCTCCAAAAATTCCTGCTCGTCATAGCAGAACCACAATCCTCACCAGATAGTCACAGTCAATGTCGGTTCTGCCCCCGCTCAAATCAAATCAAAGTCGGACGCATCATAGGACTCAGGACAAGCAAACCCAACTCATTAATTTCTCAGTAAATGATGATCTCGCTTTATGTCAATTGGCAGAATCCCGTACCAGTGTTCCGAAATAGTTCATCCCCTTTCCATCCTCATGGAGAGTGCTGTTAGGCACCCGACACCACTTCTCCCTTCCATCGCATGTCCAGCCGCAAACATTCCATCAGGACAGACAGGCTCCCCGTAACCGAGACTTCTCATAGAGAAGATGGTGACAATAGCATTCAGAGACCACTTAATCCAATCCATAATGTTTCTTTTGTAGAGCAGCCCTCAAGAGTCTCTAGAGCATGAAAAACGAATAGGAGCCACAGCAGGGAGATAAAGGAGATGAGGGAGAGCAAGGAAAATGTGTCCGCCTTCCAAAAGAGGCAAAAAATAATAATCACATTGTGGCAGGGTGGCACCACTCACCCTGTCCGGGCTCCAGACATTTATCTTAAAAGCTCGGCTGAAGATATAAAGCTGCTTCTTTGTCCTGGAAAAGTCTATCTTAGACCCTTTAAGACACATCACTGGACCTTAAGGACCATGCTGGTCCTGGACTATTAGTACTGTACCTTTTGTGACCACAGTTCATCAGCGGTCACTTTCTGAGCATAGAGCTGCTCTCGGCTGGATGTCTTTGGGTGGTGGACCACTCGTAGCCTCATAGGGAGAACGTTTGGGGAGAACCATGAGAGATTTTAGGTTAGAATGACCAGACATATCCCTTTTCAGTGGACAGTTGGACAGTGGAAGGGAATTGATTAATGATGAAGTATCTACAGTAGATGGTCTACAACAGCCGTCATCAACCCTCCCCCAGGAGGTCTTTCTTCCTGGCGGTCTCACCTCCATCCCAAATTTAACACCCCACACCCCATTCAGCCACTCAAAAACTTCTGAAGGAGTAAATTAACTGGAGCAGGTTTGGTTGACTAGGACGGTACATCTCCAGAATCGAGGGCTATTGAGCTGTTGAGCAGCGGAACCGTGTTCTCGGTTCCATCGGTACTTTTGGGGTGAGTTGGTGGAACTGCTGATCATTTATCATCCTGACCTCAGATGCTCACAGCGAAGCTTTCCGTGGACAGTAGAGACCGATCCTCCAACAGTAGCTCTATAATAGCCTTGAATGAACGAGCAGGTGTCCCAATACTTCCTGTTTCCAATAAAGTGGCCAGTGAGTATAACCACAAGGTAGGTGGACACAGTAAAGTGTTATTGTAATGCGTTTATACTGTGTAATGTTCTGTGCTTCCTTTGTTCTGGCTGCGGCTTGTTTTTATTCTTTTAGACTATGCAGGCCTCTCTCCCAGCCCCCCCTCCCTAAAAAAAGGATGTGATTCATTAGACTGCATCTCCAGGAGGAATAAATCTGCATATAGATTGTCTTCTAGAGACCTAGTTTAATACGTTAGTTGCAAAATTATATATTTTCTCCAGAAAACAGGCCACTCCACAAATTCAGCAGAGGTGTGAGCTGTGCAGGCCGACGCTCTCGTTATTCAGCCGCACAGAAATACAGAGAACGAGATCTTTCCTGCGTTCCTTCAGAGTCACGAGTCACGAGGCCGAGTTTAAAAGCAGAGATGTCCGTCGGGAGCATTAGAGACGGAGGCGCACGTTTTCCAATGAATATTGTAGGTAGTTTAGGAAATAAAAAGGCTGCAGCAGTTCAAGGCTATAATCTTAATGTGGAGCGCAGAGTGCTCTGATCGAGGCAGCAGCTGTTATGGAGGCTTTTTTTCTGCTCTGGACCACATTACTGCTGAAGCACAGCTGTGCTGACACAGGAAATACACACACATCAGAGCGCGGAGACAATGTTTCAGGTGTGGTTTTACTTTGGGTGCTCTTACGTCTGTTAAAAGCACTCTGTAGATGATCAGATTGAGGACGTTGTAGTGCTGCTCGTCTAATGTGTTTATTTCCATTGTAGACTTTATTATTGTTATGATGATGATGATGATGATGATGCATAGGGCCCGACCCAATTCTCAGGACATTTTCCATCTCCGATATTACAGATTTTACAGCCCCACTTCCCAAAATGAATG
>BRDA01003134.1:58466-80175 GCA_036984385.1 Crenuchus spilurus
GCAATGTGACATTAATGAAGATTGGCCACCAGACTGGTCCAATTTAGCCATGAAACCTCCCTCACTAACATGACAGCTGTTTCAGTCTCATTGTCTAACCCCTGTATTTTCTAGGCTTTTGTTCCATCTGTCGCATCTTTTTAAAGATGTGTTGCTAAAAGTTCTAAAATAAATAATTAATTTTACCATTAAATCGGTAAAATGCATCACTTTCAACATCTAAATTCTGTTTTATTGTAAATAAAAGAAGTGTCTGAGATTTGCAAATAAGTGCATTATATTTTAATGTTTTATTTACATTTACAGTCCCAGTTTTTATTTTTTATTATATAAGAAATGTCACAGCAGTTAAATAAACTTAATAGTCTAGAATGTGCATTATGAGTGCAGCATCCTCTCTGGTAGCATCACGTTTCATCGCGACGCAGCTCACTCAACCCGGGAAAGTAGTGCATGAGCTTTAGAGTCCGTTTCATCACTCTTGAGAAAACCCCAAAATGTCCAAAATGATGTCTACAAATTTTCAGAACCTTCACATTTAACAGGAGAGCACAAAACCAATTATGACCAATATTCTAATATGCAAAATGGGGTCCTCCTCATTCCAGCAAAACATGTCGGGTCATGGACTCCACAAGACCTCTGAAGGTTCCCTGTGGTACCCAGACCTGTCCTCTAAGTTGTGAGGTGGAGGCATCATGAACTTGCTGCTTCAGCACATCTCACAGATGCTCAGATTGAGAATTTGAAGGTCACTGTCAGTAGATACTAAACACTACTGATCAGGACCCCACAAACCTTTCAGAGGTGCTTTGACCTAGTTGTAATGATTTGGTCCTTGTCAATGTCTCAGCCCATTCTCCACATTGTCTAGAACTGACTGTTCTCTTACCATCTTAGTATGTCCCAGACCTTCACATGCAGCGCTGATACAGATCAATGCTATTTTCTTCATCTGTGAGTGGTCATAATGTTCAGGCTCATTTGTATATACTGCATATTTAACGTTATTTCATATAATGAAGTGTAGGAACAGTAACATCTAATCTTAATTCTGTTTATAATGTGATTGCAATTCTAATATTTTAATTAAGTAGAAAAAGCTCACTCCCAATAAGTGTCATAAAATAAAGTATGTGCAGTTCAGTTAAGGCTTAGTCAGACCTCTTTAAAAATAATAATAATCTTACCCAGACAGCATGTGTAATACAGAGAGCCTTTTTTATGGTCCTCTCAGCCTTTACAGCATCATCATGTCTCTCCCACACAGTTTAGATGGTTGTTTCCATAGTGAATGAGTCTGGATTAATAGCCTGGTTAGCTGTGAGAGCACTGAAATGTCACTGTTTACCCACATCATTATAATACAGTCTTTAACACACACTACACTCTCCCAACTTTAAAAGTAACACTTTAACACACTAAAAGTATTCACAGAGCTTTAAAAGTGCACTAAAAGTGCATTAATAAAACCTTAAACGTGCATTATAAAGCATTAAAAGTACATTAATAATGTATTCATAAAACATAAGTGTATTCATAACACATTCATAAACCCTTAAAAGTGCACTAAAATGCATTGATAAAACCTTAAAAGTGCATTGATAAAACCTTAAAAGTGCATTCATAAAGCAGTAAACGTGCATTATAAAGCATTAAAAGTGCATTAATAATGTATTCATAAAACATAAGTGCATTCATTACACATTCATAAACCCTTAAAAGTGCACTAAAAATGCATTCATAAAGCCTTAAAAGTGCATTCATAAAGCCTTAAAAGTGCATTCATAAAGCCTTAAAAGTGCATTCATAAAGCCTTAAAAGTGCATTCATAAAGCAGTAAAAGTGCATTCATAAAGCAGTAAAAGTGCATTATAAACTTTATAAAGCGTTAAAAGTACATTAAAAGTACATTCATAATATATTCATAAAACATAAGTGCATTCATTACACATTCATAAACCCTTAAAAGTGCACTAAAAGTGCATTCATAAAACCTTAAAAGTGCATTCATAAATCCTTAAAAGTGCATTATAAATAATTAAAAATGCATTAAAATTACATTAATAATGTATTCATAAAACATAAGTGCATTCACTACACATTCATAAAACCTTAAAAGTGCATTCATAAAGCATTAAAAGTGCATTATAAATCATTAAAAATGCATTAAAATTACATTAATAATGTATTCATAAAACATAAGTGCATTCACTACACATTCATAAAACCTTAAAAGTGCATTCATAAAGCATTTAAAGTAAATTCAAAAAGCACTGAAAGTGCATTCATAGTCCATTAAAAGTACATTATAAATGCATTTATAAAACACTGATAAAGCATTAAAAGTGCATTAATGAAGTATTCATCATGCTTTATAAGTGCATTCATAAAGCCTTACAGTGTTTATAATGAAGTGTAAATGCATTCATAAAGCATTAGAAGTGTATTTATAATTCTTTATTACATCTGACATAAAACTTTGTACATAAATCTCCCTAAAATAACAGGTTTTATAACAAAGTGACACCAAAGGTTTGGGCTCAGATATTAAATTGAACATGTTCCGTGAATACTCGTGCTTTTATTCAGATATGATGGGATGTAGGAATACGGTGAACATGTTCTTTGAACAGCAACTGTAGGATTTATTTCACTGATGTTAAATAAATAATATAATTTTCACACAGTCCAGCTGTAAAACGGTTAAAAATGACCCGTTTTAAACATTTAGAGCTCTGACAGGTTGATAATGAAAATGCCCATCTCTGCTGAAATTCTGGTCCAGACAGTATAAAAATTCAGATTTTAAGTCAAATCAACTCAACACAAAGCAGAAGACTCAGAATTTTGACCCCGTGATGAATTCTGATCTCGTGAGACAGTTATCATACTGCTCTGGTACTGAAGGTATAAAAGGTTTTAGCCTGCATGCTGTGTACATGTCCAGATCTTTGGTGCTCAGTGATGCTGTTCTGGACCTCTGTTGCTAGGTGACTCTGGGTCTTTTTGGGCATGAAGAGGAGGTGATCTCTAACCCGCTGTCTCCAGGCGTCATTAGTAACATCATCTACAGTAAGTGCAGCCCTCACGGTGAGCGAGAGGCCGTCCTGCAGCAAGAGCTGGTCATCCACATCGGCTGGATCATCTCCAACAACCCCGAGCTGTTCAGCGGCATGCTGAAGATCCGCATCGGGTACCGCAGCCAGACACCTTTATACACCTGCCTGAAGCCTAAAAATCACATTTAAACCCCTGTTTACACATAATGTAGACCTGATTCTGCAGCTTCTGACATTCTGAGCAAAGTACATGAACAAAAATAACTAAAAACAGGAGCAGGAACGTCTGTCCTTTAGTCTGTTTATAAATCACACACTATCAGACACACATCATCAATACTATTAGAGACGACTGATCAATAACTGTCATGATCCACTGGTTACTATATAATAATTACAGTACATTGTGAGACTGTAAATGACATTAGTGGTGTGTTCTTATACACTGCTCCAAAAAAATAAAGGGACACTTAAACAACACAATGTAACTCCAAGTCAACCACACGTCTGTGAAACCAACCTGTCCAGTTAGGAAGCAACACTGACTGTGAATCAGTTTTACCTGCTGTTGTGCAAATGGAACAGACAACAGGTAGAAATGAGAGGCAATTAGCAAGACAACCTCTATTCAGGAGTTGTTCTGCAGGTGGTGACCACAGACCTTTTCTCTGTTCTCATCCTTTCTGGCTGATGTTTTGGTCACTTTTGCATTCTGTCAGTTCTCTCACCATAGAGGTAGCATGAGGTGATGTCTACAACCCACAGAAGTTGCTCAGGTAGTGCAGCTCATCCAGGATGGCACATCAATGCGAGCTGTGGCAAGAAGGTTTGCTGTGTCTGTCAGCAGAGTGTCCAGAGCATGGAGCAGATACCAGGAGACAAGCCAGTACACCAGGAGACATGGCTGATTAGAGGAGACATGGCTGATCAGATGCCCACCAACGACCAACTACTGTGGCCTGCTCCAGATACCCTACTCTACTGCCCACATTGTAGTTCATATGGACTTTCTGGCCGTTATCATTGCTCCCACTATCATCATCATCCCTGTCCCACTACTGTCACCATATCAGTTCACCTGAACATTACAACAACATCACATGATTATGATTTATCACACACTTAGATTTAGCAGATTAGAGGAGGATGGGTCCCCCATGTGAGTCTGGTTCCTCCCAAGGTTTCTTCCTCCAGCTCTGAGGGAGTTTTTCCTTGCCACCGTCACTGTTGGCTTGCTCACCGGGGATTAGGGATTAATGGTTTGATGTCTGTTATTACTAACCCTGTAAAGCTGCTTTGTGACATCAGTTGTTAAAAGCGCTTTATAAATAAAATTTGATTGATTGATTGATTGATTGACATGGAGGGGGCCGTAGGAGGGCAACAACCCAGCAGCAGGACCGCTACCTCCTCCTTTGTGCAAGGAGGAACAGTAGGAGCAGAGTCAGAGCCCTGCAAAATGACCTCCAGCAGACCACTAATATCCATGTTTCTACTCAAACTGTCAGAAACAGACTCCATGAGGGTGGTATGAGATTTTGAGTATGATTCCAAATCCAGACCTCCAAGGGGTCATAATTTAGATTTACATTAATCATTTTTATGTTATTTTGTTCTCAACACATTCCACTATGTAATAAATAAAGATTTTACACTGGAATATTTTATTCACTGAGATCTAGGATGTGTTATTTTAGTGTTCCCTTTATTTTTTTGAGCTGTGTACTTGAAGTGGGAGTCTATTGGCTGAGAAGACTGCAGCACTGCTGTCTAGTGGTTGACGGTTTAAACACGACAGGAAATGCAAAAAAATCTTAAAATATAAATAAAACATGAAAAATCTTTACTGTTGAGATTTCATGTGAAATATTATTATATTATAGTTTCTGCAGTCAGACAGTTGTGTAAGACGCTCTGCTGTCTACATTTGCTGAGCTTCTTTGTTTTTTTTGGGGGGGTCTCAGGTGGATTGTCCAGGCCATGAAACATGAACTGGAGATCCGGGCCGGGACCATGCGCCCCCAGGACATTTACCAAATGTCCCCCAGCGACGTCAAGCAGCTGCTTCTGGACGTTCTTCAGCCCCAGCAGAACGGCAGGTACGCTCAGCTCCATCATTTCTGCATCATTAAAGTGAAAACGTCTGTTCACGAGTAAATTCATTTAGTCTTAATGAAAGGTGACGGAGGTTAATTATTAATTCCCGTGTACAGATATTTGTCTGACCTCTATTTTAGATGATTTCACACTCGCTGTAATGTCATTTCACTGTATCTTTTCATCTCAGCTGTCATTTATTTGGCGTAATGTGAGCGCTGGGATCTCCGCGGCGAGGTTCGGTGCCGTGTGCAGGTCTTTAGGTCCGTCTGACTTTAAATTGCACTCAGATTTTTAATGAAATGAATTTCTTCATCAGGTCCTGGCTGAACCGACGGCAGATAGATGGTTCCCTGAACCGAACGCCGCTGGGCTTTTATGATCGTGTGTGGCAGATTTTAGAGAGAACTCGCAATGGAATCAAGGTTGCCGGCCTTCACCTGCCTCAGGTAACTTAATTATACAACGGCCAGTTTATTAGAAACACCTTGGACACTCATTGAGGTGAATGCTCCAGACCCCAAACTTACAGCTGGTCAGAAATAATTAAGAAAGGGTATTAAGGTAAATATTTAATATTATTCATATTAAAGCTGCGCTGATATCGTTGTGTTTTCGTTTATCTGCAGCAGCCCACCCTGTCTGATATGACCATGTATGAGATGAACTTCTCCCTGCTGGTGGAGGACACGCTGAAGAACATCGTGCTGCCTGAATACAGACAGATAATAGTGGAGGTAAAGCCGTACTGCACTGCTAACATTATACCTGTGTCGTCCAGGTGGATGCTGACCTTTGGTGGTCTTCTAATGTTGGTCCTGAATGTCAAAGAGCTTTTAATCTGTTTTAAAGTTGTCTGTAGAAATTAAACTGGAAGAAAGTAAATCAGCTTATTTGAGTTAATAAGTCCCTGCTCTGTCTGCTGTTCCTGTCTCTGATATGATCTCATCTTATAGCTGTTGATGGTGGTGTCTATCGTGCTGGAGAGAAACCCGGAGCTGGAGTTTCAAGAGACAGTGGATCTGGACCGCTTGGTTAAAGAAGCCTTCGGTGACTTCCAGAAAGACCGCGGCCGACCTGAGAAAACTGAGAAACAGGTCCAATAAAAATCACTTTCAATTTAAAAATAAATTTAAACCGCTACATTATATATATTCACAAAAATCACTAATTATTATATATTCACAACATCATTAAATTATTATACTAAAATTATTATATTATTATATATTCACTAAAGTCACTAAATTATTATGTATTCACTACATCAAATTATTATATTCACTAAAATCACTATATTATATTGTCACTAATATTACTAAATTATGTATTCACCACATCATTAAATTATTATATTCACTAACTATATTATATATTCAGTAAAATCACTATATTATTATATATTTACTAAAATCATTATATTATGTATTCACTACATCATTAAATTATTATATTCACTAAAATCACTATATTATATATATTCACTAAAATCATAATTATGTATTCATTACATCATTAAATTATATTCACTAAAATCACTATATTATATATTCACTAATATTGCTAAATTATTATATATTTGCTAAAATCGCTAAATTATTATATTCACTAAAATTGCTAAATTATTATATTCACTAAAATCACTATATTACTATATATTCACTAAAATCACTATATTATATATTCACTAAAATTGCTGAATTATATATTCACTAAAATCGCTAAATTATTATACAGCATATTCACTAAAATCACTGATTATATATTCTCTAAAATCACTATATTATATATTTACTAAAATCACTAAATTATTATGTATTCACTACATCATTAAATTATTATATTTACTAAAATCACTATATTATTATATATTCACTAAAATCACTAAAGTATTCACTAAAATTACTTATTTATATAAAATGTATCCTATAAATCAGCAATTTACTATATATTCTAAAATTACTAAATCATTAAATTATTGTATATTCACTAAATATATCAGCTAGTATTGTACATTTGATGATGATGATGATGATGATAATAATACATTATTATTTTTGTTATTGTTAAACCACTAAAATAAGACATTAGGTCTACATTATGAAATTTACTTTTTTAATAATTATTAATAAGCAGTTTATAAATATTAGTGTGATTCATGTGAAATCAACTCTGATTAGCTAATAAGAAGTTAATAAAATCTGATGTTAGAACTTAATGAAGGTCTAGACATCCGTTAATGAGTAAAATGGCTGTTGCTGATGTCTGACTTCACACTTATCAATACATCTGTGTTAAGATTGTTGCTGTTTGTTGGTGTCTCTGTAGGAGGACATGGAGATGTTCTATAACACTCCTCCTCTGGGGAAGAAAGGCACCTCCAGCTATCTGACTAAAGCGGTGATGATCCAGCTCCTGCAGGGCGAGGTGAAGCCTAGCAAGGACGACCCCTGCTCCGTCAGCTAAACGACCTGCACCTCCACCATCACTGGACTCTCTCTTTTTCTCTCTCTTTCTCTCTAAAACACCCACCCAGCAGACCCCCACTTTCAGCTAAACCTCACCAGCCTGGGATTTCTTTTGTGCTTAGATGTGAGATCCACCCTCACACATTCACCACCTTCTGTCTTACGTCTGAAACTCCAGCTTTAGACTTTGCTCACTTGTCTCTAAAGCCCTGTTAGGATTGATCAGGAGGACGTGTGTAAGGTCTCCTCACTGATAAAACTGCATTAAAATCGCTTCTAATCTTAACCACATCAGAACATTACAAAAAGGTGAAAACCTTCATTTGTGTTCAAAATTTAATTCAAAAAGATAAACTGTCATATATTTTATATTTATTACATGTACAGTGACACATTTCAGCCTTTCTGAGTGTTACTGCTGATCAGTGTGACTGACAGCTCAGATTCTGATAATATGTGATGGTGATGGTGAGTAAATGACTATAAACAGTATAAACACTGTGTGTCTCAGAGCTACAGCTGCCACATTCCTAATATCAACACTCCTGAACCAGAGACACCATCACAAGTGTCTTACCTGGACTGAGCAGAACCAGAACTGGACCTGAGTCATCATTTCATTAGTAAATCAGCTCCTAGAGTCTGAGAGACACTTCATGCTTCCATCTGCTCACAAGCTTTATGGAGATGCCCAGCACCTGCCCACAGTGCCAACACTACTCCTGCCCATCATATGACTGTGACTGAGCTGTAACTCACACTGACCAGCAGTGACATATGTCACTTTATATGTAATTAAATAAAAGCACAAATGAACTTTTTCACCATATTGTAGATTTTGGAGATGCACTAGTATTAGTGTAACCGTGTTTAGGAGCTCACAGTGATGTAGGGACTTGTACCTTGTACCTGGTTATTATAAGGCTCGCGTTTACTATCCATTTCAGTTTCTTTTTCCTCCACATAAAGTATTCATATGTGTTGCTCTGTGATTTTGGTGGATGTGAGAGACTAAATATGGTCAGAAAACAGTATTTTCAGTGTAAAATCACAAAGATCAGCATCTGACAGGACTAAATGATTAGATGAGCTCTGAGTTAACTACAAAACAGTAGATAATTCAGTCAGAGGAGGAGAAAAACACAGACATGGTGGATCTGGATTGGAATAAAATCACAGAGAGCTCCTGTAGAAGAGGAAATGTCCCCAGAACCTCCATGTACATCCTAATAGGGCTTTATTGATGGTCTTTTATAGACATCTGTATTGTTTTTTATCTTTAATGTACACGGTTTACACTGTTACATCATCTCTGCATGGCTGAGACTGAAGTACCTCTAAAATGAGAACTTCTGAGGAAAACAGTATAATCATAGTTTAATATAACAGAAAGATTTTATTTGTATTCTTTATTGTTTGTATTGGTACATTCATCATAAGGTATTCACACGGTATTAATAATAAAAACCCAGCCCACATATAGCACAGAACTCAGAATGTATAACAGTCTTGTGCAAAAGTTAGTGCACCCCTGTGCCAGCTTCCTATACAGGGAATTAGCTTCTTCTTTTCAAATCTCCATTCAGAGTGCAGTCTAGGCTTAATCTCTGTCCAGTCCCCATGTTTTGTAGAACCTTTAAGTGTAAATAAGTGATCATCTTCTATAGAGTACAAACGTCTGCACATTTTAATGCACATTTACTGAATTTAATATAAACTTTAATATAATCTCCAAAAATTTGAATATGGTGAAAAATATTTTTTTGTTCATAATTTATGTAAAAAATGTCATATAAAAGGTGTGTGTGTGTATATATGTATGTATGTATGTGTATGTATATATATATATATATATATTTATATATATATATATATATATATATATATATATATATACACACACATTTTATGACATTTTTTACTTAAATCATGAACAAAAAAATTATATATTATAAATATAAATTACACACAAAGTGAAATATTTCACACAAAATAAAATATCTTAACTTGAGATTCAGGATTTCTGAATTTCATGAGTCACTGATCAACATTACAATAAAAAATATATAAAATGTCGGTTTACATTTATGATTTTTTGTTGTTGCACTGTAAAATATGGCCTGTTTAATCGTAAAAACATACACACTTTATTTTTTGTAATTTGTGAATTTTAGGAAATTAAGACACTGTGCAGTAAAATGTGCAGAAAATATTGTATTATTTTTGTCTATAGAGATGATATAACATCTTACTTATTTTCACATAGAAAAGCATCGAAATATGGACTTTTAGCACTAACGTTTCATAAGATTCTGTTTTGACAAGTACAGTCTAGTCAGAATACCTAATAATGCTCACTGTGAGGTTGTTTTATTTATTTAGGATGTTTAATCTTGTGAGATGATCTTATTCTTTAGCACAGAGTTGCATAAAAGTTAGAATGAAAGGTCTAGAAATAGGTTCTAATCTTAAAACGGTCTCTCAGTGAGACAGATCCATTGACAGTCACTTTTGTTAGTGAGTGTAACCAGCGGTGGGCTTTTTAACAGGGCTGATGGGATTTTTCTCTGCATGTTTCTTGTTGTGCGTGGAGTGACATTACTGTCTGAAGTGCAGTGTGTGTAGAAAAGGAAAGATAAGCTGTGTGTGTGTTTAAACTGTACTTGTATTTGGCCTTTTTGGATCCTCGAAGCTTCAGTAAGAGCTGAAGAGCTCACTGTTGTGTTTTTAAAGGGTTTGGAGGTCCTGTACGTTAGAAGAATAGAGCAGAGTGCTCTAACGATAAGTGTGTGTGTGTGTGTGTGTGTGTGTGTGTCCCTGCATTTCTTTTAAAGTAGAGAAGAAATAAAAGTGAAGTAATAACCTGCATCCTGTTGTTTTCTCATCTTTGTAAAGAAAAACACCAACAATTTAGCAATTTGTCAGCATACAAACGTTCCTTACAGCATCACTGCATTTAATTTGATATGCAAATGCTTCTGCAGCCAATCACTGCACACTGCTCTTCTGTCTGCAGATCATAAGTGTGGCGGCCATGTTTGTTGCACCGCAGTCATAAATGAAGTGACGTAACAAGCTCAAACCTGCACAGCGGTTACTATGGAAACTGACCGAGTTTTAACATCACTGAGGTGTGGATCATATTAGACTCACTCTTACTTCATCACTGTAACGTAAACAAAGCCATTTGGATGTAAAATACTCCATTTTGGATTCTCAATGACACTGATGTGGTGGTGGTGTGTGTCAGTGTCAACTGTGCTGAGCTGCTGTCTGACTTTACATCTATAAGGTGGACCAACAAGGTAGGTGTGTCTAATAGTGTTTGAAAACTCTTGATCCACTCAACACACCACCACCACATCAGTGTCGCTGAGAATGATCCACCTGCTCTGTGGGGGGTCCTGGGCATTGAAGAACAGAGTGTATACAAAGAGACAGATGAACTATAATCTGAACAAAGTGCACCTGCATGGCTCTGATACAAGCAGGTGGTTTTAATGTTCTGGCAGATTGTTGTTTATGCTAAGTAATAAGCTGTAGTTAAGTTTTCTAAACTTTAAAGCTTGTGTGTCCCTGAAATCGACTAAACAGGTGGAGAAGTGTATACAAGGGCAGCTTCAGCAGCAGAGCAGAGACTGTTTATCTCAGTGTGTGTCCCTGAAGGTGTGTGTGTGTGTGTGTGTGGTAAACAGTATGCTCTCCTGTTGCATAAAAAAGTAACATGACAGAGCAGAAGCTGCAGCTTCTCCGACCTTGAGAAGCAACTCCAGACTCCAAATTCACTTCAGTGGCTTTTTAAACCTCTTCAGCTCCACTAAAGGCCTGAATGAGCAGAATGAATAAGTTATTTCTGAAGCCACATGTTGCTGTACGGTCACTTGTGTTTTCCTGTTTTGTTGCTATTTTGTATTTTTCCGCAACATAACAAAACCTGAAGTCTGAGCATCCTGTATCATCTGTTTTTTATTGCATTTTTTACTAAAAAAACCCTTTTGTTAACATTTGTGTGGTTTTAAAAACCAAAAAAATGACACAATACATTTAACCAGCCTTCAAAATAAACCCAGCTGTCTCTTCAAGACTGATGTATGTAAATGAGCTCTGCTCTGATTGGCTGCTTTGTATTGCTTCATTCAAAAAGTCATATATACAGTTTGTGAAACCTTCAGAAAGTTCTATATTTCTGTGTAATTTTGACCTAAAATGTCATCATTGTCACACAAGTCCTAAAAGCACATTAAGAGAACCAAATCAAATGGTCAACCAATCCTGAAGATGATAATGGTCCTTAATTTTTAATAGTTTAAGACTTATCTTTTTAGGAGGACATATGGACAATAAATTATATTTTTATTAGTTTTTTTATTATTATTTTATTATTTTTATTTTTTATTAATATTTTTAATCTTTTAATAGTTTTTTTATACTGTTAGCACTTTGAGATTTGCTACAAATGAAAAGTGTATTACAAATCCAATGAATTATTATTATTATTATTATTATTATTATTAATTTCCTCCATTTGTACACAATCTGTCTGACTGTGTATTGGTGGAGTCCAAACTCTTTAGAGATGGTTTTGTAAACTTTTCCAGCCTGATGAGCATCTTTACTTTGACAAGTGTAAATCAGATTTTGTTAGATCTGTTCTTTAAATAAAACAGAACACCCACTCACACCTGATTGTCATTGAATGACAAAACTTGACTCCAGTTATTTGCTAATCCTAAAAGTTTACTATCTCCTGAGACAAGATCACAATCAGGTCAGACCGGTGGGCAGTTACTCATTCAAACATTTGGGAGATTAAATTAGTCCTGTATGGGTTTAAAGAATACAGTGCTACCTTGAGATACGAGTTTAATTTGTTCTGTAACGGAGCTCGTAAGTCAGTCAACTCGTATATCAAACAAATTTCTCCCATTTAAAATAAGTGAAATAGATTTAATCTGTTCCAGCCCTGTGAAACATCCTCAAACCATCTTAAATTATGGACAAAAATACATGTTTTGAATTAAGAAACACACATATATACACTTTACCAATGCATAGCAAAATATTTCAATTTCAGATTTCAATAAATATTAGCGTAGCATTTGAACTTCGCGAGGAATTTAATGCGCGGTACTGTGTAGATGTGTAGTGCCCTGTACAGTAAAATCTCTCTTCTCCCATTTCACTTCAGCATCTGAATGCTGCCAAGAAATTCATCATCTGGCTGAAGAATGAGATGCCATGGTTAATTCTTTGCAGTTCAGTACAAAACTGTTTTCACTCAGAAGCAGCAGCAAGTCCCCATATCTATGTTCAGGGCCGGCACGAGGATGACGGGTCTGCATGAAATAATATTAACAATATTTAACATAATTAGTATGTATGTTATTAAAATTAAATAGGTTTAAGAGTTTAAAACATTTTTACTATCTATTTTTTTTCCAAAAAGGATGCAAGAAGGAGTACAGCGCACGAGATTGGACTTGATTCTGATGGTAACACATGAGAAAGAATGATGCAGGTGTTGTGCTGCCCAAACTGGATCTTTGCGCCAACTAGCAGCAGCCGCTCGGATCTCGAACAAAAATACGTAGAGAGTCGCAGCTCGTATCTTGAAATTTCGCTCGGATCTTGAAAAAAAAATACATACTGAGTCGCAGCTCGTATTTTAAAAAATGTGTATGTTGATCTGCTCGTATCTCAAGGTACCACTGTATTAATAATTTCAGAGTGTGGCTAATGACTTCAGCAGAACTATCTAGAACTGCTAACCTAAAAGGAGAGAGCCAGAAGATAACGGGGAGCTCCTGGACACATTGGCATACCTCCTTTATTCAGTGGGAAGCACTAATTATCAAAAGCTAAATTATGTTTTTATCCTAGACTTAAAACCTAGGAGTCCAAGCACAGTGTGGGAAGGTTATTCCAGAGTTGAGGAGCTGTATAAGAAAACGCTTTTCTGCAGATCTTTACTAAACTAGAGTTAGTAAGAAGCCAGCGTCCTGTGATCTGAGTAATTTAAATTTTTCTGGGGCCGAGCCCATGCCCATGCCAGGCTTCATACATCATTAACAGAATTTTATATTCAATATAAAATTTAACAGGAAGTCAGTCCAGTGCAGATAGACCTGTGATAATGTGATCAAATGTATATTTAAAGACTATTTTTAAACTTTTTACTTCTAAACATTTCAGAAAAACTCCACGTATGGGAGAACATCCGTTATTAGGCCTTTTGGAATCAGAAATTCACTTTCTTCCATCGTATAAGATTTAAAGCGATTAAGAAAAGCGGTGTCAGAAGTGGGCGACGGTCTGAAGAACACGCCGTAAGGTTGCCAGCTTTAATGTAATCAAGTTGTCATCTTTCTTTTGTGTTATCTCACAATGCACCATTAAACCCTAACAGAACATGTCTAAATTAATGTCGACTCCAGCATTGCCTGGAGATAAATCAGGGCCTTCCTCTGGAGAGAGGCTATAAAGACTCTAATGTTTTCCCTTAAAGAACCCTCGTAAAAGTTAACAGGGCTTTAAAGTCAAAGCCCGTCCACCACTGGCAGCATCGAAGCGTTTCCTAATGGCCAATCTGTCTGGAACATTAGGCAGTGAGTGGCGGTTGCTGTTCGTCCACTTTGTCCACCACCGCGCCCCCCCCCCACTGTTTCTGCTCTCTGGGGGCCCGTGAAGGTCACTCAGCATCGTCGGGACATGGAGATGACAAGGCTGTTGTCACGTTTATCTGTTCAATATGTTACTAGCCTGGTCAATAAAAGCAGTGAGGAAGCTCAGCGGAGAGGACAGCCGCTGCTTTACTGGCAGCCGCTGTCTCATCTGCTAATGTACACTTCAGCAGTCGTCCAGATATTTCTGACGGGTCTAGCAGTGACACTGGACACTGTATCTGATACACTCGTACCAGCAATACACACAGCGCCATGATATTACTGCTGTTCACCATACCAGTAACATCTGGACCAGTGATGCAGGTGATAAACTGATGGTTATAGTATAGTGTATAGTGGTGCTGTAGATAATGTACATGCAATGTAGGGGTTCCTAATAAAGTGTCAGTGTTTTAATTTGGATAAAATTGTATTTTATCTGAGCTGAGCCTTGTGTTGTAATAATAATCCATTTCAGTCAGAAAATGTATGAAAAGTGATTCTTTGGTAATTATTTGTATTCCATTACTGTAAAAGCTCCCACACAGCCATGAATCCTCATAAAATCAAAGCCCAGACTTTTATCTGATCTTAAAATCAATTTTACATTTACTGTGGAAATCGGCTCCATTAAAACGTGCAGAGTTGCAGTAATTCTACAAATCCTAATCAAGTCTCACGGCGTCTCTTTAATGACTCCTTCATTCTCCAGAGGCTCTGATTAAGCTTTGGTACGTTACTAGTTTAAAAGTGTTTTTAAGAAGTGTAGATTTTAGTCTGTTCTCAGTGCATCTTCACTATAAGCGGCTCTAGAACATCACACAGTCAGTGGTGTCTGAGATGCTGCCTCCACCACGTTTCACAGGTACCGTATTATCATCAGCATCAGTCACATCACGTCCTTTACACATGATGATGGTTTTACACTCTGATACACCTGACTGGTGTGCTCACTTATTTATACCTGCAGTAACCCAGTTGTCAATGTTCTGATATGACAGTGTATAATAACTTTATTTGAGGTTGTGTTTAGAGACAGTAAACACAATAAAAGACATTTGGTTGCCATCACCAACACATTTAACCTCAAACATCTTTAAATAGCTAAAAATAGTACAGTGGTAACCCTACTTACGAGTTTAATCCGTGCAGGAGCCGAGCTCGTTAGCTGGTTTGCTCGTTAGCTGGTTTGCTCGTTAGCTGGATGCATTTTCCCCATAAGAATACATGTAAAACTGATTAATCCGTGTCAGCCGGCCA
This sequence comes from Crenuchus spilurus, assembly GCA_036984385.1. Taxonomy (NCBI): domain Eukaryota; kingdom Metazoa; phylum Chordata; class Actinopteri; order Characiformes; family Crenuchidae; genus Crenuchus; species Crenuchus spilurus. The sequence goes on from BRDA01003134.1 coordinate 74,016, forward strand.
ATATACAGTATACTTTAATATGTAAATAATGTGTTTATATGGGTTTTTAAAACATAAACGAGACGACGACGGTGCTCGTGTAGGCTGGCGGCTAAGGAGGACAGGAGGACGGGCGTACGTGTATGGCATGGTTACACTTATCATATGAAAAGTAAAAGTAAAATGTATCTAACTTTCTTGTTCACTACCTTTTGCTGTCTTTGTGTCACTTTCACTAGCACTTTCACTTTCACTGGACAGCGGTCAAAGGTAATGACTGACCTCTTCTTCTACGCTAGCATCTAGGGGATGCTACGACCGCCGCGCCCCTAATGGTTGGCATAGTTGAACTAATTTACGCTACTCGTTACTTGGAATTTTACTCGTTACCTTGAACAAAAATATTCCGAGATCTCGACTCGTTACCTGGAATACTCGTTAGTGGGGATGCTCGTTAGTAAGGTTACCACTGTATCTTTAAACCCTCTTGACCAATCAGAAATGAAAATTGATTTTAATCATCCACAGGTTGGTGTCAGAACATGGTGCCAGATGTAGTTCTGAGGAAAGTCCTGGGGAATAAAATGCATTGGCATGGTTTAGTGCCAAGTACACACATTTCTGGAGTTATTCTTACTTTAATGCCAAGTTTAGTTCCAGTGAGGTCTGGCATACGTTCACCCAGATGTTACGACAGCTGGCACAACTTTACAAACCATGAAAATAAACTTTATCACCAAGCTGCACAATTAAGCATCACTCTAATGACTTTTATTTTTAATGTTACATTAATATAAAAAATATAGACTTTGAATACATTATACACAGTAGGCTGTCTGACATCTACATTTATGCAAGAAGTTCTAAAAAATTTTCAATTTGAAGCCATAAATGAGATTTCCTGAAACAGGAGTGTTACATTTAACAAAATACCTTCATATGTTACAACAAACATTAAACAGATATAAAAAAATCATATTTTTTAAAATACCACCATATACAGTACCAGTCAAAAGTTTGGACACAATCATGGACATCTAAGCAAGAGGTGCCTACTGTGAAGAATGTCAAATATAAACATTTTCTGGTCTGTTTACTTGTTTGTTTACTAAATAATTACAGACGTAGTTTAGTGACTTTAGTATTAATCTACAATGCAGAACATTTTTAATAATAAAAAACACTGAATGTCCAGAAGGTGTCCAAACATTTGACTGGTACTGTGTATATTGTACAAATGTGTTTAAAAATTTATATTCAATTAAAATATTTTCTGCACATTTTAGTGCATAATTTGAATCTGTATTACACATTTCTGGAAAACAGTATAAAACACCTGTGCCATAACATTTACATTAAATTAAGTTAAAAAAGAGTAAACAAGCATTAAAATCTACATCAATAAATATATAAAGTTTAACTATGGAAGCACAAACGTTTATAAAATTCAGTATATACAGTACGATTTTGTTCATAATTGAATTTTGTAACATATGTAAATGTAAACACATTTCAAGCCTTAAAAACACGTTTACTGTTTGAATAGTAATTTACTCCAAATTAAATATTCTAATAATTACAGATTCAGGATTTTGATGAACTGTAAGCCAAACTGACCAACAGTGAAGCACAAGCGGTGCATTTTTAAAGTATTTGTTAGTTTCAGTGTTGATCAATATGATTTCATGTTTAATCACTTTTAGTAATTGTGAGTAAATTTCTATTCAAATTCTATCTGCAAGACTTGAAACGGGTCACTTTACATGTAATGGATATAAAATAAGAGTTTACCTTCAAATTTCCAATTTTTTCACAATTTTCCTGCACTAAGTTGTGTACAAAGTCATTTTTGGTTCAGAAAATAAAACTACACAAAGTAGTCTGGATGTTTAAATGCTGGAGGTTTGGACGATGTTCGTCTTTTCGGTTTCTGGGCTGTGCCGAAGGCTCCTGGAGGCGAAGGCGTAGAGAAGAGGGTTGACGCAGCTGTTGATGAACGTGAAGCTTCCGGCGATGTCCCCGAGCGAGGTTGTAAACTCCAACACCTTCCCAGACGTCTGCGGGTGCGACGGTTTGAGGCAGATAGCAAAGATCTCCACCAGGTTGAGGATGTGGTAGGGTGTCCAGAAAATGAAGAAGGTCACCACAATCCTGGTGACGAGTTTGGTCAATCGCCGGCTGCGGGTCAAGGCTTTTTGGCTCACCCGTTTGTGGAGCCAGTAATAGGAGGTGACCATGATGGAGCACGGCACAACGAAGGCCAGAAGAGTTTCCAAAATAGCCACTATGAGTCTGAATTCATCAGATGTATTGATTCGTCCACATTCTCTCTTGGACTCCCTCTGGATGATCTCCTGCGTGAGAATCGCCGGAACCGAGAAAGCGAATCCGAAAGCCCAAATCAGGAAGAGAAGAAACTTCTCACCTTTCTTGCCCAGTTTGGCCCAAATCTCGGGGAAACAGATCTGCAAGCAGCGGTGGACGCTCATCATCGTGACGGTCAGCAGGCTGGAGTACACGCTGCAGTAGGCGAGCGAGGCCAGGAACTTGCAGAGGGATCTTCCGATGGTCCAGACGTGGAGCTGGTTGTACATCCACACGGGCAGCGTCATTAGACACAGGATGTCTGAGGCAGCCAGGTTCAGCATCAGATGCACAGTGAAATTCTCCTTCTTGAACCACTGGACTATGATGACGATCACGGCGATGTTTCCAGGAACCCCGACGCCGCAGAACAAGCCCATCAGGACCGAGCTCACCAGGTTGGCCTGGCTCAAAGTGCTGTTGAAGTCGCTGCTGTTGGTAAACGGCATGTTTGCTGATGCGCAGAGGAACTCCAGAGTGATCAGCAATCAGGAAGCTCCCAGACAAATGACTAAACATCACCGGCCCCGATGCTTATCACTTTCTAAACTTCAGCTGGCTGCGGTGTTGACGTTGGCTGTATGTATGGGGTTTTCTGCTGCTTTACAGAGGCGATTAACCCTTCAGCTTACATAACATCCTCTTCTACAGGATCCTTTAGACAACTGTGAAACTGCATTCATGTAGGACTTTAGATCTATAACAGGTTAAAAAACTAAGACCTATGAAAATAAAGCACACTCAAATAAATATAAAAACTGTCATACAAACAAAAGTAACATAAACTAATTATCTTGTGTGTTTAAGGTGGTAGTGAGCTCAGGCTCCTGCAGGTGGCGCTGTATGAGGATGATGAGGCTATAAATCCCTGCAGGGTGTGTGAGATGTAGAAGAGATGGTACAGTGCAGTGAATGTCTCAGATGTTAATGATAAAGGAGTGACTGTATTTGGGGTTAAAGGTCAGAGTGTGAAGGAAGTAGCTGAATGTGCAGGTGTATGAAGTGTACAGTCATACAGGTCTACCAGCAGTGCTAACAATGCCAGTCTACAGGACGTTCTCCTCAGAACTGTGGTGGACAGCACACAAGGCTGAAGGCCTCACTCCTCTCCATATGTTGATGCTCTGCAGGTCTCTGTGGAGAGTTCTCTCACAAACTGCTTGTGAAGGACCTGCGTTGACTTCTAGAAGTAATTCTTGTCTGGAAGTGAAGAGATTTTCATTCACAAGCTGTGAAACCCGCCGGTGGTCCCTGTCCATCAGTTTCAGCCTCAGTTCTGAGGAGAATGTCCTGTTGACTGGCATTGTTAGTACTGCTGGTAGACCTGTATGACTGTACACTTCCATACACCTTATAAAAGATAAATTAATGTTATGCATTTGATTTAATGCTGATACTGTTTAAATGGAAATTTATTAGATTAGATTAGATTAAACTTTATTGTCATTGCACGTCACAAGTACAAAACACCGAAATGCAGGTAGCATCTAACCAGAAGTGCATTAGTAGTGGATTAATACCTATTGTACAGTATATACAGGTTCAAAAATAAGCTACAACTATGAATTAAAGATTATGTTACAAGTGAATCCAGTATGTACAGATTATAACACTACAGCTCTAATATACAGATAAGACTATGATACAGACAGTGTGATATAGTTCAGGTATGTACAGATTATAATATGTATAAATAAACTATAGCAATGATACAGTATGAAATAAATATATGTATAATTGTTGCAATATAGTTATAATATACATAAACTCCGTTTTAAATATTCTAATCAAATAATATTTTGAGTTTCAGATTTTTATGAGCTATAAATCACACGGAACAATATTAAAACACAAAAGGTTAAAATATCTCACTTTATGTGTAATGAATATAAAATATGAGAGTTACATTTTTTCCATTACATTATGTACAAAAATTAACTTTTTCACCATGTTGTATCTGCCATGTGCACTAATGATGATGTTATGGTTGTTAATAATAATAATAATAATAATAATAATAATGCATAATACATCATTCTTAATGATTTGCTTGTTTTAATCTCTAAAACTCACTGGTAATTGTTTTTGTTGAGTCTTTAACTTCCACCTTTTTATTTTATTTTAGTATTCTCTTATTTTTTTCTTATTTCTATATATCATTTTATTTTAGTTTTATTGTTTTCAATTATTTTTAAATACATTTGATTTAACTATAATTACTTTTATTATTTTATTTTTCCCAAATAAATGTATTTGCTCTCAATCATGCTACTGTTATTTTCTTATTCAATTTTATTTTTGATTATTTTTGATCATAATATTTTTACTTGACTATTTTACTTAAATTTTAGTTTGCCTATTTGTTTTTTATTTTGAAATTGTGGTTTATTATCTTGATTTAATTTTAATTCTCACTCCTCAAATTGTTTTAATTATTTTTCCAGATTAATTCTTTTTATCTTTTTAACCTGATTACTTTTTGTTTTAACTTCCTTATATATATATATATACAATACAGTATACAATACAGTATATACAGTATATAACATTTATGTATGTGTATTAACTAATCCTCAGACTCCAGTAAACATAATCAGGCCTGTTTTGATGGTGTGTCTAGCTCTGGTCTAAAGTAGGACACTGAGTCTAAAAAGAAAAACAAGCTGATGATGTTTATGAAGGTTCTCGTGGCCAGTCTTTGTAGACAAGATTAAAAAGAAAAACATTTGACTCAAAGCTAATAATGCAAAGTCAACAAGACAGCTTGTAGGGCATGTTGTAACTAAACACAACTTAAACTCCTGATCTTTATCAAAAAAAGTACCTGGAAGTGGATTTTAGTGACTGCTTCATTGTTGTGATATTATTTCTATCTGGTACGATAAGACTTACAAATTTGTTTATGCAAATAAGTCTTACAAAAGTAAAAAAAGCATCACTGGAGATATAAATATCTAGAAAACATCAATTGTAAACATATGAGATGAGATTACGATGCGTTGAGATGGTTTAAAGGGCCTATATTCTTGTTTTCACCTGATGTCTTTGTGTTACAAACCAAAATGTAATAATTCATATTTCATAACATTGTTTTAATAATCAGTTTGTATCTCGTTTAATTTGTATGTAAATCAATATTAACAGCTGTTTCTGAACATGTTTGGTAGATTAACTCACAAGCAATTGTTTCATTAGCATTTCTAAACAGGAAACAGCAGGAAATGGTCACCATAAAGGATGTAATGACAAAGTTTGATGAGCTGCTGTTAGTGTCACTGTTCTGAGGAAGCAGTGGAACAAAATAACCAGAGCAAAGAAAAAAAAGGTTAAAAATAAAGCTCCACTAATACAACCACTGTCCACTTTATCAGAAACCCCTCTTTTATAGCTCCACCCACTGTCCACTTTATCAGAAACCCCTCTCTTATAGCTCCACCCACTGTCCACTTTATCAGAAACCTCTCTCTTATAGCTCCACCCACTGTCCACTTTATCAGAAACCCCTCTTTTATAGCTCCACCCACTGTTCACTTTATCAGAAACCTATCTCTTATAGCTCCACCCACTGTCCACTTTATCAGAAACCCTTCTCTTATAGCTCCACCCACTTTCCACTTTATCAGAAACCCCTCTCTTGTAACTCCACCCACTGTCCACTTTATCAAAAACCCCTCTCTTATAGCTCCACCCACTGTCCACTTTATCAGAAACTCCTCTCTTATAGCTCCACCCACTGTCCACTTTATCAGAAACCCCTTTCACCCACCTCGATATTCTCTCCCCAAAGACTATTTCACCTGTCACCCACCTCGATATT
>BRDA01003135.1:340-16865 GCA_036984385.1 Crenuchus spilurus
ATAGTTAACATAACAATAGCTCGCTGATAGCCCACAAGAGGGAGGGGGACTTTTCAGAAATTCCTCAGAATCTCAAAAACTTCAGCCTTGCTAGTGTTAAAGCTACAGCTAATGTAATCACTGTTTGTATTGACTGAACAACAGAAAGGTAATGTTAGTTATTTTCTTTTAAATCTGTTATGTATTTCTGACACACACTGAGATGTATTTCACTCTCTTTATGTTTTTTCCATCAATCAAATCGACCAGCCATGTTAACAGATTTTTTACAGCAGAACTTACACTTGATTGTTGGTTTTGACAAAGTTCCTAGATATATGCAGTTGGCTCTTGGTTCATTCACATCAAGAGTTAATGCTTTTCCTAAGAACTTAGGTGTTGTTTCTGATTCACAGTTGGAGTGTTTATGACTGCTAACAAGTATTTACCAATACTTAAGACACATTTTCAAAATTCTAAACACAGTAAACACATCAGTGTGTTGTGGGTGTGATAAAGCATGTCCCAGGTTGGTAATAAAAACACATTTTATGGGTAGAGTAGAGTGAATGGCTTAAAACACTGAAAAAAGAAATATTTTCCCATCACCTTTTTATTTTGTCCACAGCAAGTACTAACATATATGCATTGAATTAAAAGGTTTTTTTTTAAGAAACAACCTCTATCACCAGAGGATTAAGACTATGACTGCAAAGTCATTTGAGTCTACAAAACAGTACATACTCTTAGCACAGATGTGTCAAGAGTCTGTTGCCTTAATGGTATTCTCTCTCTACTACTACTACTAGGGGCTATATTTATACAAATAGCTCCTCCCTGGATTACTTAATTTTTTCCTTACTGGTGAAATTAAAACGTCAGACATTTTCCATTAGTATGTTGGTCAACAATCATGGTTCACATTTTAAGTTACCTTTTTCTACTTGACATCATACATACATTATTACATATACTCTTGCAGTATACACTTAATTTACATTGCTTTTCTTCTACATGTTCTTTTGGCCCCTCTTTTACAGAGAATGGACTCACCCAGGTAAGTAAAGCTCAGTGGTTTCTTACTGGTACTTTTTTGACCCCTGTTGGTGAGTATGAACAACATTCAAACATAACAGGTAAGTGTACATGCAATTGTCTATGCTGGTAATGATGTCAGGGGTACCTTACATCATTATACACACCCCTCCATAAGCTCGACACCATCCCAGTGGCAAGAAAGGAAATCTGCAGTAACATTCTGAGAAACTTTCCTAGTCTGGATGTCAAAACAAAAGGGATGCAGTGACAGATACCAACATGTGATCCTTGCTTTATAATCCTTCATCTGTCTGTTCCACTGCAAAGCCCTATGGCCAGTCTCTAGTGTAAAGTGTTTCCCATTAAAAAGTACTTCAATGAGTCCAGAACCTTTTTGCTGCCAAGAGCCTCTTTCTCAATGGTGGAATATCTGGTCTCTCTTGATAGCAGTTTTCTGCTTATATTCAGGATGAGCCTCTGATCCTCAGCCTTTCCCTGTGATAAGACTGCACCCAACCCCAAGCCTGATGCATCAGTCTGTACAACAAAAGGTTGTTAAAGTCTGGGGCTAGCTAAAACTGGTTTCCCACACAGTGCATTTTAAGTTCATTAAAAGCATGCTTACAGCTTTTGTCCATTTGACCCTCTGTGGCATATCTTTTTTGTCAAGTTCATTATTGGAGCTGCTTTTGTTGAAAAATCAGGGATGAACCTGTGATACCATCCTACAGGACCCAAAAAGGAGTGCACCCTCAACGGTGTTGCTCTCACTGCCTCAACCTTGTCCACCTCAGGTCATATTTTTCCTCCACCCAGGATGTAACCCAGGTATGAGAAATCCTTCTGGGCAAGATGACACTTCCTTGGGTTTGCAGTAAGGCCACACTCATCAATCTTCAGGACAATGCTAAGATGTTTCAAGTGTTCCTCCAAAGATGCACTAAAAATAGCAACATCATCATCAACATCATCAACACAAAGTTGCTGTGAAGTCTTCAGTGCCCTTGAGGACTTTATCCATCAACATCTGAAAGGCTTCTGCTGTCCATGTAATCCAAAAGGTATGGTGTTGAAATGATATAGTCCTAATGGTTTTCTGAATGCAGTCACCTTCCTGGATGACTGGCAGAGTAGTACCTGCTAGTACCCTTTACATAGATCCAGTGTGGACAGAAACATGGCCTTTCCCAACGTCTCTATAACTGCATCTGCTCTTGGCATAGGGTAGGGGTCAAATGCTGACATGGCATTCAGCTTGGAGAAGTCTACACAAAATTGTAACCCTATCAGATCAGTCTCAAAAGTGGACTGGACCCTTTATGGGCTCAAACTGCAATATTGCCTCACTAATCCACTCCACTAGAGAAGCTGGTCATAACCCCTCTAGGAAGAGTTTGAACAAGGTATGCAGTCAGCTCTAGGCTTGACCCAGGGAAGAGGATGTCCCCTGTCTTGCATAGTCCCATGGGCTGTCCCGTTCTAACAGCCAGGCAACTCTCATGGTTGGGCATGGGACACAATTTCAGGGCTGATCACCCTGTAGCTGGCCACCTTTGATGAGGGTGTATATGGTTAAAAGGCCGAAACACCCAAAGATTCAAAGGTACACTACTGAAGATGTGTCACAATTCCTAAATCTCCCACAGCTGAGTAACAATCAATATGCCTCTCTTAACATCAAGGCTAACCTCATGTGTGTACCATCTATAGGCACAATGGACAGCCTACCATCAAGTCCAGTGTTTATGAATCTGCTGTCCATCCTGGATCCTCTGAGAAAAGCCTTGCTGGAATTATCTAAAGTAACTTGTTCTGCTGCTGTGCACTCAGGTGAGATACCCCTGGAATAGCTGTCACATCACTTCCTGCAGGGAAGTATTGTTCCATCACCTCATCATCTTCCACAGCCCTTATCCACAGCTGTTCTGAGCTTGTGAGGCCTGGTTCACTCCACAGCCTTAGCATGTTAATGTGGAAGTGCATGAACTTCTTCCGATCTGGGGTGCAGTTCATATGTGGTTTCACCCATTTGTTTGTGCACTATATAAGAACCCTGCCATTTGGCCAAAAGTCCAGTGTCACTGGTAGGAAAGGGGACAAGTGCCTTTTGCCCAGGCAGTAGCACTCGTTTCCTTGCCATCTTGTCATATCAGTGTTTTTGTTGTTGTGCTTTCTCCATGTTTGCATGGACAGTCTCAGTCATTTGGCTCAACTTCTCTCTCATTTTTAAGACAAGTTAAAATATTCAGCTTCTGCTCTGTTTTCTCCTTCTTAGTCTTCCTTTAAGATATCCAGAGGGCCTCTCACCTGTTGTCCATAAAGAAGCTTGAATGGGGAAAACCAGTGGAAGCCTGTGGTAGTTCTCGATATCTGAACAGAACATGGGGTAGCCACGTGTCCCAATCTGTTGCATTGCTGCTTGTTACTTTCTTCAGGGTCTGCTTGAGCATTTTGTTAAAATGTTCTGTTAATCCATCAGAGTGCCATGGGGTGGTATGGATACCTTTAATACCTAATAAGCTGTACACTTATTTTATTTGTTTAGAGGTAAAGTTTGTGCCTTGATCTGTCAATATTTCCTTTGGTATTCCTACCATGGAAATAAGCTGAATTAAAACATTAACAATCTGGTGGCTTTTAACATTTTTGAGCAGAAACACCTCTGGATATTTTGTAGCATAGTCTATGATGATCAAAATATAACGGTTGGGGGGTCACATGATGTCATCTGGCTGAACAGATGCAATCGCTCGAGCTCCTTATTTTTGCCTTTAAATTCTGTCAAAATGAGCTGTAACACATCCCTTAACTGTTCTCAGTCGGTGCCTGAACTTCCAAGCTACCTCCTGATAATGGACCTTCGATCTAAAATGAGAAAGAACGGTCAGAAAAACATGAAAATATATGATGGTGAAGAGGTTAAAGATGGCACCCAAGAACAACCGCTAAGTGATGAAGAATCAGATGCTGGAAGTTCTCCAGGTATGCTCGCAGTTCTGCTTAGAGAGATTAAAGAAGGCAACAAAACCCTCTCACAGAAAATTGACTCAAACACAGCTGAGCTCCAAAACTCCATAGAGGGTTTATACACAACCTTGAATGCCCTGATTACGAGGGTAACTGAAGCAGAACAATGCATTAGTGAAATGGAGGACACAGGGGGACAGGCGGAGAGGAAAGGAGGTCAGCCTGGACCAACTTCTCAGTCTTTTAAAACCCAAACAGGACCAGAGGAGAGGACTTCAGTACTGACAGAACCGGGCCGAGAGCTGTGAGCAGCACCAGCAGCACCTGAAACCTGTTGAGCTTCTGTCTGAGGAACTTTCACACGATTGTCTCGGGATTTCTCACCTGTGTCTCACTGTGTGCCTGAGGTCTCACCTGCCATGTGCAGAGAAGAGAGGAAACTGTGGCTCTTAACTGAAGCCATCAGGAGGAAATTAACTTTCAGCTTTCAGTTAGCAGACATTATCAACTAGCTTTTTAGTTCCTTAAAAGCAAAGTTGACTACTTGGAGATTTATAGCAGGCGAAACAATGTCCGCGTCGTGGGCCTGAAGGAAGGCATAGAGGGCCATGACCCAGTTAAGTTGGCTGCTCAAAGTCCTGGGAGCTGCACACACTCCTAGCCCTCTGGACATTGAGTGCACTCACCACACTCTGAATGTGAAACCTGCACCAGACAGACTGTCGAGACCTGTTCTGATCCGCTTTCTTCGCTATCAAGATAGAGAAAAGTTTTTGCAACTCGCCAAAGAGAAAGGAAGCATCGCTATTCAGGAAAAAAGAAATAGGAAATTCCATAGATATTTGATAGAAGCTCTCACCCCCCATGGTTAAATATTGAAAAATCAGAAATAAAAGAGGAAACCCCTTTAGATCTTAAATATAAATGGTATATGAAGTCAGTCAAAAAAGCAACAGATAACCCTATGATTATCCCCCTAGTACAAACATGGGGGAAACTTCAACAATTATTTGGACACAAAGGATTTCTTTCATGTAAAACTCCCCTGTGGAGAAATGGATTACTTCCACAATTCCTTCAAAGTAAAAATTTTTGTGAATGGCCCAAAAAAGGAATTCACCAGTTAGAACATTGCTACAAGGAAGGAATTTTTATGTCTTTTGAACAGATTAAACAAGAATACAATCTAAATAATACTTTGTTTGTTTTTATCTGCAGCTACGAGACTTCATTAGAATGAATAGTAAACACAAATGGAATCTACCCACAATGACACCAGTGGAAAAAAATATTCCATTCAGATCAACCACTTCATAAAATCATATCCAAAATATACACAGCACTTTTATCAGAACAACTTCTAAATGAACCAGATACATCAAAAGTTAAATGGGAGCGGGATTAGGGGGTAAGCATAGATACAAATCTATGGAGTGATCTGTGTAATGATGGCATCACAACTACTCTAAATTCTAGATATAGGCTAATACAAATTATTTTTTTACACCAGCTCTATATTACTCCATCTAAATTGCATAGATTCAACCCCAAAATTTCACCCCTCTGCTTTAGATGCGATTCTGTGGAAGGAACGTTTTTGCATTGCACCTGGTCATGCCCAAAAGTGCCTAATTTCTGGCAAAGTCTGTAATATTATATAGTATTATACTATTATATCAGAAATAAATGAAACAGCCTTTCCAGTAGACCCAGGAATCTGCCTCCTGGGTAACTATTCTAATGCAGATCTTACAAACATTATGGTAATCATTGCTAAAAAGTGTATTGCATTAAAATGGAAATCAGATGCTCTTATTCCTATTGGGATGTGGCTATCTGAAATCAAGAGTTGTATACCCTTAGAAAAAATAACATCAGTTAAATAATAAAAGCTAAATATTTCATAAAACCTGGCAACCTTTTATTGATTATATTAAGGATATAACCACTGGATCAGATAGAATGTATACAGGCATAAAAAATATAATTGAGACTACTGTATCTCTCCTTTTAAAATTATTATTATTTATTTTCCCCTTTTCTTCCCATCTCTCCCATAAATGTATGTTTACAATTTGTTTCTGATATCCATCATATGTTTATATTTTCTAAAATTTAAATTAAATATTAAAATATATAGGGGTCCTACCACATCCATAGCTATGCCTGTAAAGGGGACATTTATCATATTTACCATACATACCCTGTTTGATTTTTTTTAGCTGATGTGAGTTGGCATTCTGCACTTATCACTATTATTAATATCATTACTGTTTTACATTATAACACAATGTCAGACTTAACTACGGATCTAAATCTATCAGTAGTTTGATCAGAGGAGGATGGATCCCCTTTGTGAGTCTGGTTCCTCCCAAGGTTTCTTCTTCCAGCCTTGAGGGAGTTTTTCCTTGCCACTGTTGCTTTCGGCTTGCTCACATCGGTCTTAGATTCAAATTGTTTGATACTAATTATGTAAAGCCACTATAATCACATTTCTCAAACTTACTGGTTTGTCTGCTGGAGTCAGGTTTTCCAAGGTGGAAGCCTCTCCATCTGTTGAGCTGAGATGAAATCTTCCATCATTTTGACTTCCTGCTGAGGTGAAGCTGGGCTGCATTAAGTTATCCAGCTCTTCAAGTCAGGGTTGAACATGCTCTGGAATTGTTTAAGCATAATGATTCATCCTATTTCCTCCTTTGATTTTTCCAACGACCGCATCCACCTTTAATATAATACAGTAAGTCTTGTGAATATTTCTTTTGGCATTTCAACTTTCAAAACACTGTCTTTGCGAAAACGCTGCCTGTATGTCTCTGGGTTAATCTCAAACTTCTTGAGAATAGCATCTTTCACTTTCACAGTCAAAGTCATTTATATCTTCCATGCTCATAGCAACATACATGTTCTTGCTTTTTCCTTGAGGAGCAGGACTCGCTGGAAAGTCCATTCTGATTTCGGCTTCATCTTCATCTGAGCTGTTGTTGTGAACTGCTGTACTTCCAGATCATGCTGCACTCACCGCTGACCTTTCCGGACTTCCTCCTGCAGAAGCCCAAACTGGTGCTGTAGCGAGAGTCAAATCTGGTTTTTCCTCATTGCTTCTTTCCATAGCTCTTCATCCTTCTTCTGCTGGCTACTGATGAAGCTTTGTATCATTGGCCAGAGGTCTGCAATCTCTGTTGCACTCATCACAGGTCTGTGTGCTGAGCATTGTTCACATTCCTCCTCACAGCAATCTGGATGAGATTGTGAGACTGGGGGTTTCTTGGGAGCCATTGCTTCCTTGTAGTGGTCCCAGGGAACTCTCTGCATTGTTGTTATTAATGTGTCTTGTGGGTTAAAAAGTCCACTGCTACCATTTGTGATAAAGTGGGTCCCAGGTTGGTAATAACACTTTATGGGTAGAGTATGGCAAATGGCCTAAACACTGAAGAAATTTGGAAGGAGCATAGAAGTCAGTACATACCCTTAGCACAGGATTATCAAGAGTCTGCTGCCTTAATGAATGTTTATAAAAGTGATTTAGTAGTAGTTAGTAATACTCTGTGTGAATGTGTGCGTTGTTGTTCTTTCTGTAGGTTACATGACTGCAGGATTACAGATGAAGGCTTTGCTGCTGCAGCTTCAGCTCTAAAATCAAACCCCTCACAACTGAGAGAGCTTGATCTAAGCTACAATAAACCAGGAGATTCAGGACTGAAGCTGCTCTCTGATCTACTAAAGGATCCACACTGTAAACTGGAGAAACTACAGTGAGTTACTGAATTAATACTTGTGTGTTGTGTTTGTGTTACTCAGACAATGTTGGCAGACCCACAGCATTATCTATATTTTAAAACAATATAGTCATAACAATGGAGCTCTGATCTCTAGATCACATTAGAGCTCATTCTTTGTCCAGAGGTCTCCAACAATGCCACTCAGAAACACACATTACTTCATTTATAACTATTTATTAATTACTAATAAAATTTTCAGATATTTCCTTGGCTGATACAGTTATTAAATAAATCAAATCAAATTTATTTATAAAATGCTGATGTCACAAAGCAAATCCCCAGTGAGCAAGCCAACGGCAACAATGGCAAGGAAAAACTCCCTCAGAACTGGAGGAAGAAACCTTGGGAGGAACTGAACTCATAAGGGGGACCCATCCTTCTCTGGTCAACTAATTATAAGTTATTGATAAATCACATAATCCTATGATGCTGTTGTAGTGTTCAGGTACTGATATGGTGACAGTAGTGGAACAGGAATGATGATATGATGAATGGTAATAATGGTAGCAGCCAGGAAAGTTCATGTAAACATAAGTGTTGTCAGTAGTGTGGGCATCTGGAGCAGGTCACAGTAGTTGGCTGTTGGTGGGCAGCTGGTCTAAGGTGGCATCATGCAGAGATAATATTCAATCTTCCATCTGCATTGAGCCAAACTAGTGGGCAATCAGCCATGTTTACTTATAACGTGGCCTAATGGCAGCATATATAATACAAATAATAGAGGTCCTAAGATAGATTCTTGTGGAATTCCATATCTCACTTTTGTACTGTTGGATGATACATCATTAACATTTGCAAACTGGTAATGTTCTGTAAGATTTAAACCACTTTAGGGCTTTTCCTGTGATTTCAAATCTCTAGTCTATTTAGGAGAATAGTGTATCAAAAGCTGCACTGTAAAATTTACAAGGATAAGCAATCTTGATCAGAGGCAAGAAGAAGATCATTTGTTATCTTAATAAGAGTTGTCTCGGTGCTATGATGGGGTCTAAATCCAAATTGGAACTTTTCATAAATGTGTTTTTTAAGCAAATATGAGCAAAGCTGATGGGCCACAACTTTTTCCAAATTTTTAGATGGTAAATAAATAAATGGTAAATTAGAAATAGGTCTATAATTGGACAATATTGTAGGATCTAGATTTGATTTCTTAATAAAAGGTTTAAAAACTAGTTTAAAAGCTTTGGGTACGTGTCCTAAGCTGAAAGACATTTGTACTATTGTTAAAATAGGATTAATTGTAACTAAGAGTGTTTCTTTAAGTAGGAATAGTATCATGTTTACAGGTTGTAGTTTGTTAAAGCAATATTTTTTTTAATTGTGATATTGGATTAAAAGCTTCCAGCCTGTCTTCTACAACTGTTTTATTCTATATCATCATTATTTTATTTTTGAAAAAGTCCATAAAGGTGTTACTGGCAAGATTAGCTAGAATCAGAGGTTCAGTGTCTGCATGACTTTTTGTAAGTTTAGAAATCATACTAAAATGTACTCGAGAATTGTTTTTATTGGTTTCAATCAGTGATGCCAGATATTCTGAGTATGCTTTGTTGAGTGCTTTTCTATACTCAGTAAAGCTGTCTTTCCAAGCACAGTGGAATATTTCTAGTTTAGTTGACTGCCATTTCCACTCTAGTTTCCACACAACTTGTTTTAATACTAGCATGACTGAAATTTTTAGATTGTGAGGACAGAGCCCCACCTCCTCTGCTTAACCACATGGGCCATCAGCCTTCTTATGTTATTCTTTTGACACAGCGCATCTGGCAACATATGAGGCATGGAGTTCGACACCAGTGCTGAACGTGCATTGTAGTAGAAGAAAAATAGAAAAAATATATATAATATATATGATATATTTAAGAAAAAATACACTGCCTCTCGATGTCTCTCCAACTGTGCTTCATTTCATTTTGTTTCTATTTAATATAGCATTTTTATATTTTTGTAATATATATATATATATATATATATATATATATATATATATATATATATATATATGGCATGGAGTTTACCAGAGCTTCACAGGTTGCCACTGGAATGCTTTTACACTCCTCCATGACAACATCATGGAGCTGGCAGATATTCAAGACTTTGCATTCCTCCACCTTCTGTTTGCGGATACCCCAAATATGTTCTATTGGGTTTAGGTCTGGAGACATGCTTGGCCAGTCCATCACCTTTACCCTCAGCCTCTTCAATAAAGCACTGTTTGGGGTCATTATCATGCTGGAACACTGCTCTGTGACCCAGTTTCTGGAGGGAGGGGATCATGCTCTGCTTCATTATTTCACAGTACATATTGGAGTTCATGTGTCCCTCAATGAAATGTAACTCCCCAACACCTGCTGCAGTCATGCAGCCCAGACCATGGCATTCCCACCACCATGCTTGACTCTAGGCACACTTATCTTTGTACTCCTCACCTGATTGCCACCACACATGCTTGAGACTATCTGAACTGTTTAGTGCTATGAGCCTGCTGTATGCCTCATTGCTTCACTGCTTTAGAATGGGACCAGAGCATACTACAGCATCAGACATAGTCTCGGCCGGTTTTACCACCTCTATAATGCTATGTTTAGTTACTTCAGATTGCCTCAGACATATGATGTTGGCACCTACATGGATAACTATCCTCATAACAGTAGGATGTAGTTATAGTAACAGTCAGAGATGATTCAATGTACAGTACAATGTTTTTAAAGCTTTGTGTATTAACACTGAGCTGGCTGAAAATGTTGGATCAAGTTAGTTTATTTGTGAGCTTACTTCTTGTGAGCCATTTGAGATGTAATGATGTAAATGAAAGGCCAGCACACAAAGACTATAGTATATTCCAAGATGAGCTCCAGGAGAGAAAATCCCAAAAAGGTCTGCGTTTCCTCGCACAGCACATAATTGTGACCCCGCCAGGGAAAACCAGGTCAAAGTCATTCTTTCTTTTCAAACTTTTTTTTTTTTTCAAAACAACTTTTTTGTGAGTTTAAGTTTTGTTTTTGATCAAAATATGTACTATGATAGATATCTGAGACTGTTATCTCTCATTCACAGCAATAATACTGAGTGGCTAAGTTTTGTTGCTAATGTGAGTGACATGATATTGACATGATATCTCAATAAGTTGCCCAGTGACTTTGGCCTGGTTTTCGCTGGCTGGGTCACAATTTTTTTACATCAATTGTTAATATCATACAACTCAAATAAAAACTATCATGTTTGTAAATAGAACTGTTTTTGTCAGAAGAGGAGATTGGGCCGTGTCCCAAAGCAATGCCATATACCCTACATAGTGCACATCACAGATAATAAAACTAATAACAATGGCAGTAATTACACAATCATCCAAAAGGAAAACTTGAACCTTATAGCTCACAAAAAATGTAATTAAACTAAAACATGAGTGCAAAAAACCTTTCTGAGGGTGTAGGGTGTATGTTATAGGGAGAAATTTGGTATTCGGCCTCGGACGCTTGGCTCGCTTGTGGAAGTATAAGGTTGGCGCTGTGTTAACAGCTGCCCATCCAGCAGCAGTTGGGACCTGAATTTCCTGCAAGGGATTAATGAAGTATATGTGTATCTGTATGGAGTCTCTCACTGAGTGCAACATTTCAGACATAAACAAAAGCGATAAAGACATGTGTTGTACAAAGCATGCAACCGAAAGCAGACACACCTCATACATGGCCTTGCATGGGACCTAAAATTAAATTATATGTAACTGATTGTCTGTTCAGTGTGTGTATCAGAAGCTTTCACAGAAGCTCATCACATATTTGTGTGTGTGTAATTGCATGTGTGCAAGCCCCAGAGCATGATTCCTGCTCTATAATTATATATAAATATTTTCTGCAATTATTTCCGGAAGAGGATTAACACTCACTAAAACTCTAAGAGTCTGTGTGATCTGTGACAGTGTGTGAAGATGTGCTGTTGGTTATTTTGCATAAGAACAAGCAGGGGAGCGAAGCGTCAATGGCTCACATACCAGCGAGGCGGAAGAGCCATTCATGCTTTCATGATGAAAATTTTCATGGGTTTCGCTAGTCAGGTGTTAATACAATGTTCAGTTGATCAGTGAGTGTTCATGTCTGATCATTCTGTCCTGTTTTATGTCTTACAGAACCTGAACATCACACACCTGACCTGCTGTGAGTGTGTGTTACACTAGAGGTTATGAGGAGAGCAGCAAATGTTATACAACAAATACAAACACACAGTATGTAACTATGAACACAGTTTTAAGTGCTTATTGGTCAAATCTGTCAAAACAGCTGCAGTTAAGATCTATGTGCTCTCTCCTTAATATCACTTCCTTCCTCCTGTGTCTTGTCCTTCACACTCTTCAAATTTGAGGATGATGAGGAGAACAGGAGGAGATGAAGAGTCTGGTGTTCTGATAACAATATGAGATCAACAGTCAAACCACTGGTAGACCTGAATAAACTCCCACTAGATATCAACACTGGAGCCATGAGAAGTGGAGGAGACTTTCAGGAGCCACAGATATGAGACTGTAGTTCTTTATCAGCACATAGTACCTCCTGCAGAACAGTTCTCTAACAGGATATCCCATGTGTGAGAAGCTGGTATGAATGATGAGCTCCTCTCTAGCAGCATTAGAGAGGAACGTAACAGGGATGAGGGTGAAGTTTCCTTATCGTCTTCTTCTGTAATGTGTTATTAAACACCAGCTGAGCTGTTTAAAGTCCACCTACAGATGTGTCTCCATGTGATACAGGACTTACACTGGCCAGTCTGATCTGCTACATCTGCTGTGTTTAATGTGTCTATAAGAACTGACTTCAGGCTGGTTTGTGATGTCAGACTGTTGATCTTTGTTGGTTCTAAAGGGTTCTCATGTCAGGTTTATATTATTTACAGTGTAAACTGTAGAAATCTGATTCACTTCAGCTGTGATGGGCTGATTTGTGGACTGTTCAGCTCTTCCACAGTTCAGACTTCACTTCTGATCATGACGTGTATTTTTATATTTCATCATTTAGTCAAAAACATGATTTACAGTCTGAGATATCACACATATTAACACTCTTAATATTAGTCTAATAATACTCCTAATAACTACTAATAACTACTGATGTGTATGTAATGACATCCTCATCATTAATGAGTTAGAATAAAGAAAAGTCTTTGGTGTAAATCTTGTGTACATGTGTTGCTCCATCATGTGCTCACTTGTGTTACTACACCTGCATTTCTCTGAAGTCCTGCACTTCCTGCTCCATGGTCCTCTGTGCTGATTTCTATTGTTACTGAATATTAAAATGTCATTGTGTTGTTGATAAAAGACTGATTAGGTAGTTATGCGCTGATCAGGATGCAGAGGGGCTCAGAAATCACCTGAAAAGTCTACATTTGACCCCCCAAATATAAAACACACCAAACCTTCATATAATAAAGCAGGGTAGTCCTGGAATGCTGGTGTCCAGCACAGTTTGGTGATGTCACTGCTCTGACACTACAATTAAATATGCTAATTGCCTGCTGAGTTGAATCAGGTGTGTTTGATCAGGTAGATCACCAAACTGTGCAGGAAACCAGCACTCAAGGACTGGAGTTGCCTACCCCTGTAATAAAGCTAAAATGTCTGAGGATTAAAATCTCTGAACCTGAGCTGACGGACATCAGATGGTGCTGAGAGTGAGATGTAGAGTGTATTCTGCAGTGAACATGTGTGTGTATCTCAGTCTGAAGATAAGTGCATATGAAGTGTACTAGGAGCAGTGTACTGCTGACAGAACCTCTTCATGTGTGTTACTCTAATGCCAGTCTGAGTGTCTGTGTGTAAGTGCTGAATCAGATATGAGCACAGATCTGAAATGATGATCAGACAGTGAGAAAGAGCTGATACAGCTGTAGAAGAACCTGCCTCTGTGGTTCCTCTGTACAGATGATCTATCAAGTCCAGCTCCAGAGATCCTGTTGAGTTACAGTTCATCCTGTGTGCTGTCTGAAATACTGTGTGCCGCTGCACACTCCAGACAAAGTCAATGATTATATCTTTTTGAAGTGTGCAGTTTAAAAACTCTCTGCTGTATTTTGAAGAGAACATCTTTGGGAACATGTTACATGGTGTGAAGAGTTAGTATTTGCAAACTTTGTGGTTTATTTTTGATGGGCAAGTTCATGGTCTATCCAAAACTATGCAACTTCTGTTGTGTTTATGTGAGGCTAGCAAGCTGTTTAACTTTTCTAAAATGCTGTTTATCATGTTTAGAGGCTATGGTGTGGTTGTGGCACTTGTTATTTATCATCTAAAGCCCTGAACGTTTTAAAAAGGATTTGGTGTCGATAGAGTTGTGCTAAGTGTGTGCGTTGCTCCTCTCAGAGCGTCAGGGTGAGTCATCTGCCCCTCCCCCATTCGCTGAGCAGTCACACACACAAACACACACATAGTGGTCGGTCTCCTCTCTGATACCAAAGTTTTTTGATTAAAGTATTTGTTATTATTTAAATTGTCCGAAGATGCCATTTTAGTAAACTACGGAAAGGGGTTTTAAGTAAACCCAGCCATAAAAGCCCATCACTAGTGTGAGTCATGACAAATGAAAGCTTTGTCTGCATTGCTATGGTACACCTGAAAATGGTGCACGAATTTAAAAAATAGCAACTACTGAAGGCAATTTTAGTCCAGACAGTGTAAGACCTTTTATTATATAGGTGCAACATTCAAGCCACACTAAACACCCAACCTGCAATGGAATCCCCCTGCCACATACACTCCAACCCCAAATACCCCCCCAGGCCAGGAGTGTCCCTTATTTTAAAATCTGAAAGGTGGCAACCCTAGCGTGAAGTGACAGCAGCTGTACAGGTACATGGATCTGGCTTTTAATGCCCTTTAGACATCCTAGAAAACTCATTGGCTGAGATGGGCACAGGGTTTGTGCCCAAGCTCTCTTATACTGGCATTAAATATTAGCAGCTCTTTCCTGTATAGCCGCTAATCAGGAACTGTTAGAACCGTTTTTGTTGGTTCTGAGGTTTGACTGAAATACTGAGCTGTACACGGCAGTAGAATGCAGGATTCCTCCGTCCTCCTCGGCCTGCAGCGCGCTGGGGGAGTTCAAATGATAACAGAGGCAGAGTCTGTTCTCAAAATGGTTTCCCAGTTTATTGTTCAGAACAGCAGAGTATATATGCTTTAGACAGACAAAGACATACAGGTTTGGAACCGTGTAATGTTGTCATTGGATGAAAAATGGAGAAGGATCATGATTGGGTTAGACTTATTTTAGTCACATTGTTAGAAGACCCCAAGGTTAGCTAACTGGGCCTGTGGCAGTGAGACTAAACAGATAGCATAGGAGCCTTGTTAATCAGGTATTGTGGTCAATGAAGAGGTATGTACAAGGCCTCTGAAGTGTAATCTATGGCTTTGGAGTCGGCTAGTCTTGAAACTAATGTCAAAAAGCATGTGTGTGAAGCCATGAATTTGTCACTGAAAAGTAAACACATATACAAGCTCTGAACTTAATCAGGTGATTCTGTACAAGCACACATTGGTTCTGCGGTGACTTTTGTAGTGTTCTTTTGTTGTGATTTGGACAGTTAAGTATTAGCAGCATCCTTCATGCTCTGTTATTGAGTCCTATGTAAGTATATGGACTGTAGTGTGATGTACATTTGCTTGTAGAAATCTTTTGTGAAGTTTCTCATATTTTAGTACATTTCCAGTCCACTTAGTCTAGATCTCAACTGCACAAGAAAATACTTTCATACAGTTTATTCACACTGCAAATTAAATTTCTTACCAGCTGCTTTGTACAGCATCCGGGCCTCATCCAAAACAGGCATTTTTGGGAAGGATTCTATGAGGAGTGCTTATCAAAGGTAAGAGCTGTTAGAATCACTGAAGTGGTGGGGCTACAATAATATTTCTACACTGAAGGTTTACTTGTGTTTGACTCAGATACACCAGCATGTTGTTGTTTTTGTGAGACAGACCGGGGGGATATTCCAGAAAGCAAGTTCAACAAACTCTAAACTTAACCCTGTACTCTGAGTTGTCTTACCCCGCTCTGACATACTCAGAGTTTTCGGTTCCAAAACGGCTGATTGGAGTTAAAGTAATCGAGGTTAATCAACTCTGAGTGAGTTAACCCTGACAGAAGCATATTCACACGTAACTATGAAAGGCATTTTTAATGGAACACTGATAAATAAGATTTATCATGGACGTAAAAGCGAAAATCAGCCGAGCATCGTATTTCACACCACTGGTGCTTGAAGTATTAATGACTGCTTATGCAGAACATGAACATATTATTAAGTGTCACGCTCGCTGGTAATGAGGACAGAAGCACAGGACTAAAAGTCCATCCATCCATCCATTATCAACCACTTTATCCGGGGCCGGGTCGCGGAGGTAGCAGTCTGAGCAGGGAAACCCAAACCTCCCTCTCCCCAGACACTTCAGCCAGCTCCTCGGGTGGAACACTGAGACGTTCCCAGGCCAGTCGAGAGACGTAGTCTCTCCAACGTGTCCTGGGTCTTCCCCGGGGCCTCCTCCCAGGGGGACATGCCTGGAACACCTCCCTAGGGAGGCTTCCAGGGGGCATCCGAAACAGATGCCCGAGTCACCTCAGCTGGCTCCTCTCAATGTGGAGGAGCAGTGGTTCTACTCCGAGCTCCTCCCGAGTAACCGAGCTTCTCACCCTATCTCTAAGGGAGCGCCCAGCCACTCTGCAGAGGAAACTCATTTCAGCCGCTTGTATCCGCGATCTCGTTCTTTCGGT
>BRDA01003136.1:0-26022 GCA_036984385.1 Crenuchus spilurus
AATATTAGATGTTGGCACCTCCACATCATTGCATTCAGTTTTTATTCACAATTTGTTTAGTGTCCCAACTTTTTTGGAATCCAGTTTGTACATATACAACTTTTTCAAATGTTTATTTCTGTTAATGTTGATGATTATGGTCTACAGCCAATGAAAACCCAAAAGTCAGTATCTCAGAACATTAGAATATTATATAAGACCAATTTAAAAATGATTTTAGTATATAAATGTTGTTCTACTGAAAAGTATGTACAGTACATACACTTAGTACTTGGTCAGGACTCCTTTTGCATGAATTACTGCATCAGTGCAGCATGGCATGGAGGTGATTAGCCTGTGGCACTGTTGAGGTGGTACAGTATGGAAGCCCAGGTTTCTTTGATAGCGGCCTTCAGCTTGTCTGCATTGTTGTGTCTGGTGTCTCTCATCTTCCTCTTGACAATAGCTCATGGACTCTCTGTGGGGTTTAGATCAGGTGAGTTTACTGCCCAGCACAATGATACTGTGGTTATTAAACTAGGTGTTTGTACTTTTGGCAGTGTGCCAAGTCCTGCTAGAAAATGAAATCTGCATCTCCACAAAGCTTGTTGGCAGAGGGATGCATGAAGTGCTCTAAAATGTCCTGGTAGACACTGCACTGACTTTGGACTTGATATAACACAACACCAGCAGATGACATGACTCCTCAAACCATCACTGATTGTGAAAGCTTCACACTATACCTCAAGCAGCTTGGATTATGTCAGTGTATCTTCCTTCAGACTTTGGGACCTTGATTTCCAAATGAAATGCAAAATTTACTTTCAGTGATGCCATTCACACAATGGTGAAGCAATTATTTTGTTAATGTGGAGGTATGCTTTAGATCAGGGGTGGCCAACCCCGGTCCTGGACAGCCGCATTCCTGCACAGTTTGGTGATCGTTGTGCTCTGACACTACAATTAAACCTGCTAATTGCCTGCTGAGTTGAATCAGGTGTGTTTGATCAGGGAGATCACCAAACTGGGCAGGAATGCGGCTCTCCAGGACCAGGGTTGGCCACCCCTGCTTTAGATTGTTGTCATGTCTGGATCTGTTCAACTGTGGGTGTCCATATTTATGCAACATTATTTTAGTTTTTTTTATTTATTTATTTTTCTCGTCTATATGATTTAGTCTGTTTTTTAAATGAATTATACAGATAATGGGTCACATTAAAGAATTTCTGAAATTATTGATTTTGGTCTGATTTTTTAAATCACAAAAGCATTTTAACAGGGGTGAACTAATTTTTGCATGTGACTGTATAATTCTATTCCCAGAACAGAATTATCATGATATATATATATATATATATATATATATATATATATATATATATATATATATATATATATATATATATATAATAACCACACAATACAGTATGTGTAATTTAGATTTTCCTGTGGCTCTGATTTATGTAAGATGGCTATCTACCACTGCTTGCCCTAAATCCACCGCAGACTTTACAATACAGAGTTTCCAGGCTATAGAAGCCCATATATTTAGAGTACATAACAAACACACAATGCTTTCCCATATTATTGGCTCATTTCTGTTAACATCATCCAACGACACCCCTTCAATGTCAAATCGGTAACACACACCCCTTGGCAAGCCAAACTGGCAACTGCTTTGAATATGCAATTAGGATCTGTCACAACAGATTCGGCGTGCTAGGAAACATGGGATTCTGCCCAACTGTCTGTGCAAGCCAATGGCTGGCACAAAGCAGCTCAGAAACCAAAAAACAGCTCTAAAAGTTTATTTAAGTGCAGAAAAATGCATACAGTCAGATTTACCCCAAAACTTGAGTTAATATAAACAGACATCTGTGGCAATGTCTCCTTTGAGACTTCGATACAGCAATTTGGGGGAAAACATTGAAGGGAAAAAAGTGAGCAAATCCCTAGAGACCAATCAAGATTCCATTAGAGGCTGTTAAGTGGGATTTCACAGGTATTTGACCTCTAATGGAGACAAATTTCAGTGTCCTCCACCACATCCATCAATACGCCAATGGCAGCACTTGGCTATGGCCACAATCAGCCCACTGCAGAGGCACAGACTGGTGGGTAAAATATTCCCAAGTTGCAGCCTGGCAGCGGGGCAAAGTTTAAAGTGCTCACTCTATCTAGAGCTTGCAATGCTTTTCAAGAGATTGTGTTTTCATTAGATACACATTTATCCAAAAGCTTTCTGAAAGATTCAGACTCAGGCAATCCAGTTATTACCCATAAACACCCACCCTCCCTGCAGGTCTATGCTACTGAGTGACGAATGAAAAAATAGGAAAATGGTGATATAATTCAATATTCATTCTATTTCTGAGAGCTTAGAAATATAATGAGAAGACTTATCATTCAAGAAACTGGAGTGAGGATCATTTGAGGAAGTAATGTCTGTAGGCAGAGGTCTGTTCAGTACCATAAAAAAGAACTCAATGACTTTGACTGTGACACCACTGCAGCATCCTTGAACCAAACAGAGGGTATATTAGGGCTGTCAAAGTTAACGCGATAATAACACATTAACATGATCTCAATTTAATGCAATAAAAAATATTGCCATTAACACACATTCTGACAGATTTGTTTTTTTTTTAGTGGGGGTTATTTTTAGAATTACTGAACTTTTCAGGTACTTTAAGCACAATTTCATATACCGTGGAATCTTGACTTACACATTTTCTGAGACACGAGCTGTCAGAAGGTAGATTCTTTGCTTTATGTTATGAGTCGAGATCTGAGTTAAAAGTGAGCTTCTGTCACCTGCCCCTAGGAGTCACAAGTAAGTGTGAGAGATCACTGCAGACACTGCAAAGAAGAAGAGGTGGCACTACACTTTGTAAACAAATGTGTCTCGCTCATTTTCAAAATATTTTGAAATGGAGGAAGAAACAAAGCTCTTTGGACAGGATTTTATTGAAACACAAGTAAAAATGAAAATGTGGGGAAAAAGGTAAATGTCACTGAAGATCATCTGATCTTTAATGTAAATAAACTTAATAAATCAGTTTATTTCTGTACATTCTCTTTTATTGTGTTATTATTTTTAAATATTATTTGTTATTTATAAAGTATTTTTTAAATTTAAAACATGTGGTTAGCACGTTCGCCTCTCAGCGCTGGGGTCTTGGGTTCGATTCCCCATCTGAGCGGAGTTTCCATGTTGTCCCCGTGTCTGCGTGGGTTTCCTCCGGGGTCTCCGGTTTCCTCCCACAGTCCAAAAACATGGAGGTCAGGTGAATTGGGCACTCTAAAATTGTCCGTGTGTGTGTGTATGTGTGTGTATGTGTGTGTGTGTGTGTGTGTGTGTCACCCAGTGATGGACTGGCGCCCTGTCCTGGGCTTAGTTGAATAGTGTAATGCCCTGCCCTGCGCCCAGTGAGGGGGTAGGGGACTAACCGTGACCCTGATAAGGATTAAGCGGGTGTGATAATGAATGAATGAACATGTAACTTAAAGTTGCTTTTATTGTGGAAATGTAATTTGATATACAAGCAAATTAAGTTACAAGCTCCTCACAGAATAAATTAAACTCGTAAGTCAAGGTTCCGCTGTATTAACATATAAAAATGTAGTAAAAGGCAAGTGTGTAAAAAGTCTTAAATAAAAATACATTAACACATCTGTCTGAACAAGCCAACCCAGTTCCCTCATAAAGGTGCTTATATCTCCTTATTTCTGCAACCTGTCTCTCCATAAAGAAATGATGAATTGTTAACTATATGAAATTCTGAGATAAGTACTACATTATATTCACCTCAAAGTTATATGCAAAACAGTGTTATTATTACTTGATGTAATGATTACTAGTGCAGCTGCAAAATTAGAATATTGCAAAAAAGTTAATTTGTCTTCATAATTTAATTAATTACATTTATTCCTTTATTCCATACATTCCTTACATGAAACAGCATTTCCAGTATTTTTTAATTAATATTGATACTGTTTGAATAGTAATGTACAAAATTAAATATTCAAATAAATTGAGATCCTCGATTTTTGCATTTTCTTGAGCTATAAGCCAAAGTGATCAACATGGAAAAAAAGCTGGAAAATGTTTTAATTAAATTATGTACAAAAATGAACATTTTCATAATAATCTATTTTTTTATTTGGCACAGTATTGTTATTAAAATATCCCTAAAATTAAAAACTGATATAATTAAATGTCAAATGTTACAATTTTACTAACATAAAATAGAAGTATAAAACAAAATAAAACTACAGACATAAAACTGATAATAAACTTTAAACATATTATCATAATAAACAGTAACAATAGCTTTTCTGCTTTTGACATATTTTAAGGCAAATTTAATTTATTTTATAACGGTTTCATAAACAACCTGAACCCACCAGAACATCCAGCATTTATTTCTTTTCTTTTCTCATTTTTGCAAGATATATACAAGAAAGGAGGAGTCATGTAAAAGCTGAAACCATCTTTAATTCTACTCACGTTGTTCATTTATTTCTATTTTGAGATGCCAGCTACAGCTGCACAGTGACTTGGTGGTTAGCACGTTCAGGGTCTCTGGTTTCTCTCCCAAACTCAGGTAGAGGTCAGGTGAACTCGTTACTCTAAATTGCTCTGGTGTGTGTTGGTGTATGTTTGTGTATATGCAGATCAATTCATCAATGGGCACAAAGGTACCACTGATGGAGAGGATTATGTTATTTTGGAGACACATATGCTGCTGTCAAGACCACTTTGTTTCTCAGGACAATGCCAGACCTCGTTCTGCATGAGTGTGGCTTTGTAGACATACAGTGTGTGTGCTTGACTGACTTGCCTGAAGTCCAGATCTGTCTCCTATTGAAAATGTATGGAGCATCATGAAGAGGAGAATCAGACCACTGTAACCATGGACTGTTTATCAGCCCAAGTCTTGTTTACAACAAGAATTGATTCAATTCCAAAATGAGTAAAGAGTCAAATTTAAAAAAAAAAAAAGGTGATGTGATACTGTCGTAAACATGCAACTGTTTCAGGTGTGTTACAGACCTCAATTTCAACACTAGTTTATATAGAATATGTTTAAATAGAATTGCTTCCATCATTGAAAACACTGAAAATCTTCTTTGTTCTTTTGTTTAAATAAAGATTTAACTGAATTGAATATTTAAGTTTTTATTGCATTTTTCATGTCCCAACTTTAATGGAAACTGGGATTGCAGATAAAGTCCATAAAATCATTTCTGGGACTGAAAATAACAAATAATATTACATTTTTAAATATGTACAACTTAATATAACTTATATATAATTCAACCGTAAACACTAAGCTTGTGTTCCTACATTACAAATAATAAACTACAGTAATTTAAAGTGTTCTTGTACAAACTCCATCAACTTTTTGCATTAATTTCATGAAGTTGCTATATAAAAACATTAAGAGCTTGCAGATACAGACAGTGGACTCTTCAGAGGTTTAAGCAGCAAGACTAGAAGGTGGTTATGAGTATAAACATCACTGGATTAATAATTAATGGGGCCATTTGCTCCATGCAAGTCATGACTGAAGTGCCCTTGAGCAAGGCACCTAACCCCAACTGCTCCCTGGGCACTGCTTCAGGCACATGTTCTCACAGCCTAGTGTGTTCACTAGTGTGTGTGTGTGTGTGTTTCATTGCACGGATGAGTTAAATGTGGAGGTCAAATTCCGTTGTGTGCAATCACATTGTCAAAACTTGAATTTTTCTATTCCATTTCTCTACCACAGAACTGAAAGTGTTAGCTTTAGGGTTAGCATTAGCCACATACATTTTTGTTCTGTTTTGTAGACAGTCATTGGAGATCAGCTATGTTCTCGCTCAAGTGTCTGACATTTGAAGCATTTCGGCATCTCTGTTAAAATGCCTGAGTATTGGCGTGGTATTGCCCTGCTTCTACGTCTGAAGCACTACTGCGGGCTCATTATCTTTGAAGTACTGGGATCAGAAGTTTCGAGCAGTCTGTTATCAATTATTTAATCTGTCCAACTCATGAAAAAAAAGAAAACCAAGCACAGTAAACAGGAAGATAGAAAATGTTATAACTGCTCAGCCATTCAGTTATAGACTCTCTTCGACCACAAAATGAGTCCATGCAGCAAGAGCTTAAGAAGGCTGATCAATACTGAAGATCAACTGGCTTCTGGAGAGTCACTCAGGAAGTCCAACCATGAGTGCTGGCTGTTGGAGGGTCATTAGCTGATCAGTCAAGGTTGTATGAACTGAACACTGACTGGACTTATAAATCCCGGGCCTTCTGGGTGATGTGGCAGTGGGTAAAAAACTACACCAAGGCCTCTACGTGATTGTGCATAAGTATGAAGGTGTATGAGGGTGTAGGAGGAGTGAGAGATGGATTTTTTTTATTGTGGGGGAATAAATTAGTCTACAAGGATGCAGAGTCAGCAAACAAGACTTTAACATATTAGTAGTGCATCAGGAAATAGACTTGGCAGGGCATACTTACACAGCTCTCGGCTTAAGCTTTCCTAAGTAAATGGTGTCACTGGTTGAATGCTTACACAGAGACCTTGTTAAATATTCATTAGAGCTAATGATCATCACTAACTGCAGTTTGACAGAAAACTAATAAAAATTGCTACTAATTACTTAACAAGTATATGTTAAATAAACCTCAATGAAAGATCATTTACTTTTATGCATACTTCAGCACTCCCGCATTTCTGGTTCTGAGTCATTTCTTACTGTTCACTCTGTTTTCAGAAACTCTTATTGCAGATACAAGGAACTATGAGTTGAGACCGGTTATGGATATCTGTATTCTAGTGATTATTGATGCTGTGTTTGGACTAAAATCACCTATTCTACTATATAGGAGTGATTTTACAGGACTAAGGACTGATATCTCCTATTCTAGTAGTGTGTTTATTGAGGTTGTTCGTGGACTAATATCTCCTATTCTAGTGATTAATAGTGTTTATTGAGGTTGTTTATGGACTAATATCTCCTATTCTAGTGATTAATGGTGTTTATTGAGATTTTTTATGGAGTAATATCTCCTGTTCTAGTGATTAATAATGTTTGTTGAGGTTGTTTATGGACTAATATCTCATTCTAGTGTATAGAGTGTTTATTAAGGTTGCTTATGGACATATCAGTTGAGGTTGTTCTGAATTTGCAGGGCTGCACTATTTCAACATGACAACATGTAAAATACAGATGTATGTAACAGCAAACAATGGACAGATGTGTAAAAAAAATTACTTAAAATCTGCTGCTACTGTTTTTAGCCATCTGGCACAGCATGTGCTGATTTAGGGAGATAGATTGCACGATGCTAATTAACAAGGTAAGAGTTCACATTATTAGTTGAACACATGAACACCGTGGCTCCAAATCTAAACTAAAAAAAGAAACAGCAGACAGTGAATGTGTTTGATTAAATATATCTAGGCTGAGGAGAAATTTGTGTACGTGATTCAGATTTGATCATGAGGTCTGTAGCATATCTGAATATGACACAGTCTGATCCTTGATTTGCCAGAGGATCAGACTGTGTCATATTCATATAGAGGATCCTTGATCACAGAGGACAGCGAGAGGCTTATCACTGTGACTTCTACTATCTGGACTTAGCCAGTATGTATTTGGCTGTACTTGGAAATCTCTGAGCTAGAATATGAGTGTGCATTCAGTCACCAGATGGGCGGACAGAGTCCCATTTAAAGACACTTGACAGCTTGGCTTGGTGCAGAATTACCAATAAACGTTGATAAAGCACAAATCAAGGAGGAAATCAACATAACAAATATCTACTGAGACAAATAAAAATTTAAGTTTTTCCCAGTGCCTTCATTTTCACATGATTGATGATGTTGATGGCTGATCAAGGATGTTTTGCAATGATCCCAGATGTACGATATATGCATTTTAAGCATCAAATTAGACAATTTATCTGGTTTGAGCATGTTGTTGCTCAATAATTGATGTGCATTTACAAGATGACTTGATAAACTGAGGCAAATATATTATTACTATCCAGTAAGAATAACATTTCATATTTTAAGTAAATATACATACAACAAAATATTACAAACACATTGCTAAATTATTTAGTCAATCTGAACAAATAATTTTTTAAAGGTTTTCTTATAAAAAATGAATTAAATCAAAAATACTCATAAGTAATTATATGTAGGAATTTATCAATTAATTATTAAAGACATATTAACTAATAATTAATCAAGCATGACAAAATAATTAATTAATTAGTAATGACATTCATTCATTTTTTTTCATTCATTATCATTATAGTAATGACATAGTAAGTAATTAATAATGACTGCGCAAATTGAATTATTTGTAAAGAAGAAAAATGTATAGCATGTTTATATGGTCTGCTACTAAATTATAAATTGAATTAATTAATTGTGTTAATTGCACAACATTAAACTCACTTACGAATGCAGTTTCTATTAGGACATTGTTATATACAGGTTCAGAACCCAAAAATATCAATACTGAAGAAATGACGAACAAACAACAGACAGTGCAGCTCTATTGTAAACAAATGCTACTTTTATCATCTTAAAAACAGGAAGCAATTTGTCCATATGCTATATGTCTATCTGTAATTAAATAGGAGCACAGGCAAAATCTCTAATTCCCACTACAGGACTGCAACAGATTCTCATTACTCTGTGCTAGTTGATAATCTAATCTGTATGCATGAAGACTGTAGACTCCATCGCTTTGCTCCGTGCATTCTGAGAGCACTGCAGGGGCGAGTGGTAAGTGGGTTCACAATTCACAAAGGAGTCTGTAAGGCTGGTCACTGGAGAAACATGCTAGTACTGTAAAGATCAACAGTCACAGAAAAGTAGCATTACACGTTCTGAGCTACTGATGAATTGTTTTATGCTGCTTTGTAGGTTTGATTAAGCAGTCATACTCTCACCATCTACTAATAGAAACCCTTTTGTTTTTTAGAGAGAAAGGTAGTTGGGTGGTCAGTGGATCTTTCTGTCACTTCATAAAAAGAACATGTATCAGTTTATGTTGTACTGAATGTATCTGAAGTTATGTTGACCCCACTCACCCTGACCTGATTCCAGACTTTTACATTGAACTGTTTAAAACAGAGCAGGTACACTCTTAGAAGAGATGGTTCTTCAAGGGTTCTTTAGCAAAGAAAATGGTTCAACAGAACCATGAACACTCAAAGAAACCAAAGAATGTGTTGTAGACGGTAGTATATAGAAGCTTTTGAAAATGGTTCTATATAGCCCTAAAAAGGGTTATGTTATCATTACAATATCAAGCTTGTAATAATAGAGGAACCCTTTTTGGTGCTATACTGAACAATTTTCAAAAGGCTTCTATATAGAACCATCTACAACACATTCTTAATCAATCTGAATAATGCTTTCACCATGCAAAGAACCATTTGGGTCCTTTGAGTGTTCAAGGTTCTGCTCTATACAGAACCCTTGAAGAACCATGTCTTTTAAGAGTGTATGAAACAGTAGACACTAATAGTAGCTACAGATCAGCTCCTGTAGAACTTATTTAAGGTACATGTAGAAGACCATGCTGTACCTATGAGAGTACATTCACAGTGTTTGTGCCCTGTGGAAGCTGTGAAGAATCTTTTTCATGAGGTTGTCTTGTACTTTCACACTTTCTATCTGGATTCTTCAATGAATCAAACCTGTAAACTTCCAAGTGGATTCTTGTAACATGCTTATCAAAATATTATTGTACCCAAGTTCTTCAAGTGGAATAAAGAAATAAGTTAAATGATGTGTGATATTAATTGTGTAAGTTTTCTGAACATTCAAAATGAAAGGGTAGGTAACTCCTGGAACTCTGTTCTAATTCCCCCAAGCCTTTGACCAAGAAACTGATCGAACTCCACTGTCTTAAATGATCAAATCTCTAAATGTGCTTAGAGTATCTGAGAAGAGAGGAGGCTTTCACAGACTGAGGAAACAGGTGAGTTCTAGGTGCAGTGTGTGGTTGGTGTAGTGTTGTGGATAACAAGGCTGACCCCCACATGATACCCTAGGGTTTGATTCCTGGTTTGGGCAATCGCGCAGCACTATACAAATTTTTGCTCTTGGGCAAGATTCTTAACACTACATTCACCTACAAATCTGGAATTATTGCAATTGTAAGTTGCTCTGGACAAGAGCATCTGCAAAATGCATAAATGTTCAATGCCTATAGAATTAGTTCTCCAGTTAATTCATTGGTTCAGTTTAAAAGCCAAGATGGGAGCAATGTCTCTTTACAAATGTAAGAGAATTTGATTCCATCAATTGTATTTAGCTTTATATTTCATGTCAATGCTACAACTGGAAAAAGCCAAAAGACAGATGATACAGCTGTGCATTCTGATGTCTGATGTTTTTCCCTTGTTTCCTCAGAAGCAGGAGCTAAGACATGATGAAAAGAGGCAAGGACCGGAAATAAGGATGAGTTCACAGTGACTTCCTGATGTGTCAACAGCTAAAGTAAATTTTTAATAATATAATAAAATATATAAATAATAATAATAATAATATTATAAAAATAATAATAATAATAACTATAATAAAAGACTTGGGAATCTCATCATGATAATCAGGACATGGTGCAAAAAGGCACCAAATAGTCATGCAATAAGAAAAAGCACCTTAATCCAATTCACTGACTGGCCAAAAACGTGACCTTCGTCATTTAGTAAGCCTCTTATGAAAGCTATTGATCACTCAGCTGATCTCCACTGAGTAAGAATATACGTAAAAAAGCAGAGGCTACAATGGCAGCCTTATCAAAGCAGCCATTAACCGTCAGCTACAGGCGGCAAGAAAAGAAGCTTTCATCTCTTAATGTGCCAGCCGATTAGATTAGGGGAAACAAAAACTCAGTGAAGCTGTTAGCGTCCCTCCCCTCCACCTTAAACCACACTACTCCAGCGTCCAGTTTGTAATTCACTTTACTAAGCAGTCCGCAGGTATAACTCTGTTTCATTTCTGCAGCTTCTAGACATTAGGCTGGGTAATTAGAGTCAAAAACCATTAGGAACCAAGCTGCATTTTTCCCCCTCTTTGCGCTTTTCTCTTTCAGCGTCCCTTCCATTAATGGAAGTGTGCATTCAGAGGAAATGGTTTTGAAGTACCTTCCTGATTCCAACTACCGAAACAAACAAAAAAAAAACAAAAAAAAAGAAAAAGAAAAAAAACAGGTCCCCTTGCTTCAAAGGTTCCTATAATGAAAGCCACATATTCCATTAGATGCATTCTCACTGGTGGCGTATTTGGCCCTTTGAGCTTGAACTCTGAGATCATGTCTAACTCATATGATACATTCTTTAAAAAAAAGAATATTTGTCAGATGTTGAATGCAGTTTATACTCTCTGGATTCGATTAATCTGTTAGTGGAAAGATCTAATAGTTTTATACACTTGTATTTGATCACACTTCATTTTGCAATAGTCACCTAAAAAACCCAGTCATTTCAGTTGTGTGACCCTCCCACCTCATGCCTCATCTCTGGAGCCACCTCTGCCTTGTCTGTCACCGTCTTGGTCCACGTGTGCTGCGTGTTTACATTTCACCACATGCCTGTTGCCATGTGCTTGTGTTTACATTTTACATGTGTCTTATCTGAGTCTTGGCTCCACCCCCCAGCCACATCATGTCATGTCTCATTGTAAGCACCTGTGTCTTGTCCAACACAGCCCTTCATGCATTGATTATGTGTTGCATAAAGCCTTCCCAGTGTTGTATAAAGCCTTCCCAGACTGTTGACCGTTATGGTAGTGTCAACCATGTTATGTTTGAGTTCTGTCTTTCAAGTTGTCATAGCCACAGTCTGCTGTGTTTTGTTCTATAATAAAGTTACGTTTTCTGGATCCCTGTTGCTTCCACTCCTCCTGTATCAGGCACACTTCTGACAAGTTGTTTTTGTCAAAATCTATCAGATTTCACAAACTAGTGGATGTGGTTTACTCACAGTATGTGAACTATAAAAATGAAAAAAAAAAAAAAACTCACCACTACAGGCATACACTTCAGACAGCAGCAGAACTGGTAGAAGACTGATCTAGCTTCCTTTATATGTATGATAATCATCATCACTAAAACTGATCTTATGTCAAAAAATTTTTTGAGTCAATCATATATTCAACAGCAGTTAAAACTTTAACTTTAAGAGTAGTTTTTTTAATTATTTGTTTATTGTTTCTCTTCTGGCTAGCTGCTCACCAATAATAGTGTCAGCGTCTTCCCATTGTCTATCTTTTTATATCTTCATTTTTGTCCATTTCCTTGCCCATTTTGTCCTCTGGAAGCCTTGGTGGAGAGGCTATCCCAGAGGAGAGTGCACCTTGAAAGTATTACAGAACTACTGGTGGTTAACCGGATGTACTGTTATTAATAAAAATTGACCATTTTTATAGATAATAGTGTGTCACACAGTGTCAAAAGCAAAAAGAAAAACTTTTTAAGTTACATTTTTGGCCAAAGCCCTTCTGAAATTGCTTTGTAACTGTCTTTTCATATTTTATTTCCATTCTTAACTTTTTATGGTAGACCATGCCCTTGCCCATAGCATCTGGATGTACAACTGTCCCAAAGGAGAGTGAAACTTGGGGGCTGCATAGAACTTTTGGTTGTTAATAATATAGCCTACAGTCAACTGTGCCATGGTTACATTCTACTGGCTTGGCAGAACAGCCTTGGGAGAGCCTTACTGACATAATTAAAGCCCCTCCTCCTCCTGCTCAATGCCAGTCACTATGGATCTGTCGATTAATTCCGAGGTTGGTGAGTTGGCAAGAAATCATTTTTCTAACCTGCAGCTATAGAAGAATATTCAAACATTAAAGATTTCCTGACAAACTTCTCATTCTTTCTTCCTCTCATCCTTCACTGAATATCCAGTTATATTCAACCATATCATTCAGGCCCTCCACAACTCTTTTGATCACTAGAACTTTGCTCCATACAACCTTACCTGTCAGGCTGGATGTGAGACTGAAAGGGGACAGACAAATGCAGAAACTTAGTTTACTGAATATAGGCTAATCCAAAACCAAGGCATTACAGAAGGCAAAGAGCAGAAGCTAATAATAATAATAATAATAATAATAATAATAATAATAATAATAATATATTTTATTTATAACGCACCTTACATTTGAACCAAATCTCAAAGTGCTACAACATAACAACCCCAGTAAAAACACCATTAAAAAAAAAAAAATCTAATAATATAATATAAAACCAATAAAAGTCATAAGTCATAAGTTTTTCGAAACAAATGTTTTCAGTCCTGTTTTAAAACTCTCTATTGTCTGTGATGCCCTCAGATGGTCAGGGAGGGCATTCCACAAACATGGTGCGGCGGAGCAAAAAGCTTGATCCCCCATGGTGCTGAGTTTAGTCCTGGGAAAAGGAAGGCGGTTTGGGTTTTTTGAACGGAGGGATCTTGATGAGGTTTGTGGAGTGAGAAGTTCTTTAAGGAGGGAGCATTTCCATACATACACTGATAGGTGAGTAGGGACACCTTATATTCTATCCTAACAAATACAGGAAGCCAATGGAGTGAACGCAGAATATGGGTGATGTGCTCAAGTTTCCACACTCTCATTAGGATTTGAGCAGCACTGTTCTGAATGTACTGAAGTCTTTGGAGAGTCTTGTTTGGGATCCCGATGAAGAGTTCATTGCAATAATCCAGTCTGGAGGAAACGAAAGCATTACAGTAAGTGTAGGGAAAGGTTTGACAATGTTTCTGAGATGATGAAATTAAACCTTGCAAATATGTTTTATATGAGTTTCAAAGTTGAGTTGAGGGTCCATTTTAATCCCAAGATTGGTAACTGTTGGAGATAGAGGCAG
The DNA here is from genome assembly GCA_036984385.1 of Crenuchus spilurus. Classification (NCBI taxonomy): domain Eukaryota; kingdom Metazoa; phylum Chordata; class Actinopteri; order Characiformes; family Crenuchidae; genus Crenuchus; species Crenuchus spilurus. Next base: position 13,873 of record BRDA01003136.1, read on the forward strand.
AATGTGACAGGACAGTGTGATGCTGGTTATTGGAGACGACTGGATTTGGTGTGAGGTACCAATTAGCATCACCTTAGTTTTTTCATCCACATGTTTATCTCTTCAAGACATGAACTGAGGAATGGTGAAGCTGTTGATGATGATAGGGCAAAAGCATGGGAGGGAGCAGTCTCAATCTTTATGTACAGTTGTACATCATCAGCATAGCAGTAGAATGAGACTCCATAATGACTAATAACCTGGCCAAGTGGGAGCATATATAATATAAAGAGGATGGTTCCAAGGACTGACCCCTGGGGAACACTGCAGGTCACTGCACACGATTTAGATCTTGCACTTCCGATAGAGATGTACTCTGATCTGCCGGTGAGATATGACTGAAACCAGGAAAAAGCAGCATCCATGAGACCAATGGTATGGTTTAAGGAGTATACCATGATCAACTGTGTCAAAAGCAGATGATAGATCAAGAAGGATGAGTATTGATGGGAAGCCAGCATCAGCTGACATCAGTAGATCATTAGTGACTTTAACCAGAGCCATTTCTGTGCTTTGAGCAGCGCGAAAACAAGACTGAAATTTGAATGATCAGAGTACAATCCATCCATTCATCATCGTCCGCTTTCCCAAGGCATTCCCAAGCCAGAAGAGATATATATTCTCTCCAGCATGTCCTGGGTCTTCCCTGAGATCTTCTCACAGTTGGACATGCCCGGAACACCACACATGGGAGGCGTCCAGGAGGCATCCTAACCAGGTGCCCAAACCACCTCAACTGGCTCCTCTCGACAAGTTCTACTTCCAGTCTTTCCTGTATTTCCAAACTCTATCTCTAAGAGAGAGCTTGGACACCTTACTATGAAAGCTCACTGCAGCCACTTGTATTCTTAAACCTCATTCTTTCTGTTACTCCCCAAAACTCATGACCATAGGCTGACAAGTAAACAGAGAGCTTAGCCTTCCGTCTCAGGTCTCTCTTCACCAAAACAGACTGGTACAGTGCCTGCATCACTGCAGACGCTAAACCAATCCGCTTGTCAATCTTCCTCTCCCTCTTACCCTCACTCATGAAGAAGACCCCAAGATACTTAAACTCCTCTATTAGAGGCAAATACATCCTCCCAACCCAGAGACAGCACTCCACCTTTTCCTGGCTGAGAACCATGGCCTCAGATTTGGAGGTGCTGATTATCATCCCTGCCACTTTGCATTCAGCTGCAAACTGGTCCAGTGAGAGCTGGAGGCCTCCGGTCCTCTTTCTTAGAAAATGGAGACCACCACACTTGCCTATCAATCCAGGGGCACTGCCCCCCAATGTCCACACAATGTTGCAAAGGCATATCAACCAAGACAGCCTTGCATCATACACAGCCTTGAGAAACCCAGGATGAATTAGGGGAGCAGTGAGCATGACATTGCCACTCTTTCTGAAGTTTACACCAGCAAAAAACATCAATGCAATTGTAAGCAATCACAAAGACATGTTTGGTGTCATCTTTTTTTTTTTTTAGCTTGGTTTAACAAACTCTCACCACTATATTTCAGTCAAATTCATGAAGTCCTGAGATTAAAGTTAACTATAACTAATAACTAGGAACCTTTGGAGGTTCTTCATATCTGTTACACTTAAAAGTATTTTTGCAGTTGTTTTTGAAGCTTTTAAGATCCAAAGTTCTTCCAAGAACTTTAAATAAAGAGAATTCTTCCCCAAGTGCCTTAACATTTTAAAAATAAGATAACTTCTTCTCCACATAAAAAAAGATTCCTGGAGGAACTTTTAAGGGTTGTGCCAGTGTGACAGTCAGTAGACTGCCTGAAAGATCTCAAATTTACTTTTTTGCTTTTAGAATGTAGAAGATGTGAAGTGAAGTTTATCACTACAGGTATTTTTTTAATTGTGGTCCCACATCCTTTTCCTTTCAAGTTAACTGGCTTATTCAATTGGCAGGTTTTACTCATACTCAGTGTGACCACTTGCGCTATGAGGTTAATGTACTGTTGGTAAGGGAAGCTCAAATACACCAATTAGCTTGATGTCCTTATCTTCATTCAGAGACTGTACAAAATATTTTCTATAGAAGTATTTCACAATTAAAACCAGCAGAAGCAATCATGAACTTTCTGAAATCAGCTCAGCCCATCAGCCTTTATTTACTGTAATATACTAGAGAGGAGTACAGCCCTGTATCTGCCTTATATCCCAGGGCCAGGATTTAAAACCAAAGAGAGGGCATCTGTGATGTATTAAATAGAGAATTCATAAGATCTTTAACAAACAAGCTTTTTGAATGACCTTTATCCAGAGTGACTTATTTGATTTTGCAGACCCATGATTCTGGCCCATAGCTACATGGCATTTCCCTGCAATGCCTTTGTCAATAAACAAGCTCCATTTAGAAAAGTCAGGATAAAATATGTGGTTTTCTCATGAATTGGCAGAATTACTTCACACAGGGCTTGACAGACAGGTTCCCTTGGATCAAGTATGCTAAACTAAGCAAATAAATTTATATTTACTATGTAAAGCGCTTTTAATTGTGCCTTCAATTGAACATTGCATTAGCATCAAAGTCATTGTACTTTAACACATATTTATTTATTTATTTATTTATTTATTTTAAAAAATATATTTTTTCACTTCATGTTTATCTATTTAAGGAAATACGCCAGCTGAATTTGGACTTGGAGATTCAAAAATCAACATCAAAACACCATTGTGATAAAAATATTTAAAAGAAATTGTAAGCTGAAGTTAGTTAACTAATCATTAATGTAATGAATTAATCATCAACTAATGATGATCAACTAATGACTAAATTAAGTAGTTTATAAGCATTAATTTATATTTTCAAGTAAATTTCTCTGTAAATCACTGCTTCTAGTATATATATATATATATATATATATATATATATATATGTCACTAAGTTAATAATAATAATAATAATATTACTTTGATAAGCCATGTGATGTATGTGCTATGCATCTTCAAAAATTTGATGAAATGTATAGGAGCACATGAGCTTTACCAGCCCAATGTAGTGAAATTAAACCCAAAAGGTAACTGAGGACCAAAACCAAGTATACGTAATTGAGTATAAGTAAAAGTTCTCTTATTTAATAATATTCATTAAAGTAAAAATGCATCATAATAGTACTTATATACATGTAACTGTGAACCTCCCACCACAGCCTTGTCCTTGTCCCCATTTCTGTCTGTGTGCTATTTGTTTGTTTACGTTTCCCATGTGCAATCCTGACACCACATGCTTTTGTTTATGATCACATCATGTCTCCACCCCCAATTATGTCATGTCATTGCACAGCTCCATTGTCTTGATTAAATTAGATATAAGCTATTTATACCAATTAGCATAAACAATTGTCATAATTAGTTCTAGTTTAATTATGTGCCTTGTTCTAGTTTTGTTTCTTCAGCTGTTCCTGCCATGTGCTTGTTTACATACTATGTTTTATTTTTGTTTCATCCATGCATTCCTTAGCCACGCCTCTGTTAGACCCCATATTATTGTATCCAATAATTAAAACAGAAAATAAATGTGAGCAGTGATGATCTACTTTTTGGAGAGTTAAAATCATTTCTATTATAGTTGAAGGTGCATGTATAACTGTTTAAATAAACCTAAAGAGCAGCGAACAGCAATCCATAAGTACTGTAGTCCAGAATGAATAAATCCATATAACCACAAATTCCTTACTTCAATAAGAAACAACAGAACTAGCGTTCTTATAATTAATTACATACTGTATGTATAGGTCTCTTTATGGTCCAAATGGCTTTATAACATAGACATCAGATACAACACTGCTATTAATTATATTAAGAATAATAACGGTAATTATTGAACTTGGTTCCTCACCATAGAAGGGAGTTAAACTTTTTGTGCTAATAAATGAGTGCAATGTTGCATCTCTCTTTCCCTTTGAGCAGTGATTTGCATTCTGTGGCTTAATTAGAAAAGCTATTAATTTGCTTTATGGTTTACAAAAAAAAGAGTGTGAAGGGAGGTCAAAAAACGACATTTAATTGGAACAGAAATGCCACGCAATGTTGGAGCCAGAAACATTTGAAATGCACTTCAGAGGGTTGTAATTATTTCTCTGTCCAAAGTCACTATGTAACAAGTAAGGCAAAATCATAATTGGCTTGCTGTGCTGATTGAGGCCTGTAACAATAACAGTTTCAAAATGTTCTGAGTTTGCTTCAGAGAGAGCGAGTCAGTGAGGCAGGAAAAAAGTGGTAGGGGGAAAAAACTGAATGAGACAGACAGACATACCAGTGAGATTCTTGAGGCCCAGTTGTCGAAGGCCGAAGTAGCTGTCTCGTCTGTAGTTGAGGAAGATGGCCAGAGCGTAGCGGCCTTCATACAGTTTGGTGCCACGGATGATGCGCAGGTTCTCCAGCGGAAGATCATCAAACTGATTCAGAGCCACCAGAACATAACCCGTCACCTCTCGGATAGACTGTAAAGAGGAGGAGAAGATTTAGATCAATTTAGTTCAATTCAATTTTATTTATCACATTTCTCAAAGTTATTGTCACAAATATGGGCTCAGATATGATACAACCAAGCAAATTCACAAGAAGTCATACAGAGAACTACTCAAAAATGTTATCCTAAGAGCAGGAGGAAAACATCCCGAGGAGAGTCCAAAGTGTAGTTAATGAAAAAATTTGGTGTTGAAAGCTTAGTAGTCAGTAGTCACCTAAACTGTTGTTCCTATCATAACCAAAGCGAGGTATAGAAGCTAAGGAATACTCTACTAATTGTCAAATACTTTCCTTATGTTTTGTGACAGTGTATGAAAACCAGGCCCTGAGGGGCTCAGCAGGCTAGTAGTTTGGTAGTTTGAAAAGAGGCGGTGGCTGCATCACATGCAACAGAGGAGGCTTGTGCATGTCTTCACCCTCCTAGAGTCCGGGACAGTGCAAAGTGATGGGAAGAGGCCCCTAATGGATGGGATGGGTTCATTTGCTACTACCACATTGACCACATTGAGAAGGGTAGAAAATTGGCAAAAATGTATCAATTAATTAATTAAATAAAAGAAGGCTGTTATTTTTTTTAGGTCCTACAGTCCTCATCACATTTTTGGAAAGAAGCTGAGGTGGTGAGTTTGGTACCATACTCATGCTATAGCTCAAACCTTCTTTGCAAGACGACCCTAGTGGCACTAATCAGAGGAGCTTTAAAAGCACTTTAAGACATAATAGTCTGTTAAATGCCAAACCTTCCCCTGTGATCTCCCTTATCAATCACGATGACATCCAATCCCAGTTTCATTCCTGGCATCATTAGCATCGAAGGAGAACAAGTTTATAGAGCAGGCATGACGAGGCTTGTAGCCCTGTCATGCTGGACAGTGACAGAGCTCACATACTGACCGCTGCCCTAGAAGCAGAGGAAAAAAGTCCTTTATGGAGCTGACACAGCACGCCAGAGTCACTGAGAGCTGTCACCTGCCAGTCAAGTACACAGCAGAGTCTCTGCTTCAGCTAATCATTATTTCCCATAAAGAAAAAGACACTGAGGACATTGTAGAGGTGAGTGTTGATACAGCCAAGTTGTTTTTGAGGAAGTGTCCTATGCAATAAATCTACATGGCCAACATACTGAGCTCTTGAAAGGAGATCTATAGCTATGCAGATGTTTCTGGCTAATAAAACACTAGACTAGAAATACTGATATTGTGCCAATTTCAAGACAATGTGGGGTGAGATATAAAATAGCATATACATGGGTTGGACAATGAAACTGAAACACCTGTCATTTTAGTGTGGGAGGTTTTATGGCTAAATTGGACCAGTCTGGTGGCCAATCTTCATTAATGTCACATTGCACCAGTAAGAGCAGAGTGTGAAGGTTCAGTTAGCAGGTAAGAGCACAGTTATATAGTATACTGCAATGCACACAACATTATGGTGACATACCAGAGTTCAAAAGAGGACAAATTGTTGGTGCACGTCTTGCTGGCACATCTGTGACCAAGACAGCAAGTCTTTGTGTCTAAATATTATTGAGCCACTTTGGGGTGTTTTGGAGGAGAAAGTCAGGAAACGGTTTCCTCCACCAGCATCACGTAGTGACCTGACCACTATCCTGCAAGAAGAATGGCTTAAAATCCCTCTGACCACTGTGTAGGACTTGTATATGTCATTCCCAAGACGAATTGACGCTGTATTGGCCGCAAAAGGAGGCCCTACATCATACTAATAAATTATTGTGGTCTAAAATCAGGTGTTTCCGTTTCATTGTCTCACCCCTGTATATATATTTATTTATTTATTTATTTATTGACTGAATCATGAAAATATTATTATTTCTGATATTTGAAATGTGATTATTTTTCTTATTGTTTTCTAATTTTTGGATTTTTATTAATTTACTTGCTTGTATGCACATATGCTACACTAGTTTGCACATCAACAAGTTTGTTCTTGTTTCAGGGCAAAAAAATGGCAGGGCGACTCGTGTAGTCTACTGTTCTTAATATCCTAGTAGTTACTGTACTAGTCAGAAGTTTGGACATACTTTCTCATTCAATGTTTTTGTTTCACATCCAGACTATGAAGGAACACATCCAGACTATGAAGGAACACATAAGGAATCATGTAGTAAACTTAAAAGTGTTAAACAAACCAAGAAAGCTGCCATCTAAGCAAGAGGTGCCTACTTTGAAGAATGTAAAATATAAACATATTCTGGTTTGTTTAACACTGTTTGTTTACTAAATAATTACATATGTATTTCTTCATAGTTTGGATGACTATAGTATTAATCTACAATACAGAACAATTTTAAGTCATGTAAAACCACTGAATGTCCAGAAGCTGTGTCAAAACTTATGACTGGTGCTGTATATCTTGTGTGTATCATTAAAGATAATCTGAGGTAGGACACACACAAAGCCTCTTCAAGGCACTTAACCCCTAACTGTTCCCTGGGCACTGCAAGAGGTGACTGCCCAATGCTCCAGCTATGTATGTGTTCATTGGTTTGTAGTGTGTGTGTGTGTGTGTGTGTGTGTGTGTGTGTGTGTGTGTGTGTGTGTGTGTGCTGTGCTCACCAGTGTGTCTATGTGTTCTCTGCACAGATGGGTAAACTGCAGAGAACAATTTCCCTAAGGGCAGTAATAAATGTTTTTCTTCTTTTGTGAAACCTTGCTGCATGCATTTCAACAGTGATTCCTGAAACAGGTGACAAATGTGACAAATGACAAATGTGTTTGCTCTCTAGTTACAGCAGATGCTGTAGAGATCGAAATTGGAAGGGAGGTGATACTACTTGCTAGTCATGAAGATGTCAAATAATAGTTAGTCAACCAAATTGTGCCTGGGTTCCTCCCCTAGTAGACGCCAACTACAATTCCCAATGTCCCCTTCTGACATCACACACAATGAACAAAGGTATGAGACAGCTGGAGGCTGCAATTAAGAAGATTATACCTTTCAGTCAGTCATATCATTAAGTGCAAAACTGCTGTTGCATCACATCAGTTTTCCTGAAAATAACCAGCATCTTTGGTGTTGCTCAAAAGCATGACTCTCTTTGTCAGTGAACGCTGAGATGTCATTTATTAATAATAATAATAATAATATTATTATTATTATTATTATTATTATTATTATTATTATTATTATTATTGTGCCCAGTGGAGTGGTAGGAGACTAACCACAGCCCTGAAAAGGATTAAGTGGGTGTGATAATGGATGGATGGATTATTATTATTAGTTTTGTTGTGGGTATTATTATTATTAAATAAGTAATTGAATCCGCTTAAAACTACTATAGCTGAAATTCCTCTTAAGCAAGTCACTTTTGGTGAGTCCAAGAGAAGTTTAAGACTATTTTTTGTTTGTTTTGAGAATAAGCCTTAACAAGTATTAATTGTTTTAGAACAATTGTATTGATATTTTACATAATTTATTTGTTATGTAATGGTAGTAATAGTAACATAGTATAAATAAATAGTATAAATAAAATAGTAGTAAATAGTAAATAGTACAATAGGAATGGTAACAGTAGTAATAGTACTAATAGTAACAATAGTAAGAGTACCAGTAGTAATAGTAATAATATTAACAGTAGCAACAGTAACAGTAGTAATAATAATAGTAGTAATAGTAACATTAGTAATAAATACAGTAGTAGTAGTAATAGTAATAGTAGTAATATTATTAGAAGTAATTGTTGTTATTATATATGCTATTTTCTAGTCGAGTTATTCAGTTGGCGGAATACAACATAATCAGAAAGATGTGATGACTTGGCATTGATTTGTTTGTACAGGTCAAGTCAATAGTGTGCCACGTCCACACACAAGTCTAAGACTTGACTCAAGTAATACAGCCCTTGCCATGATACTACAGTGAGTATGTAGAGGTGGGTAATCCAGGTCCAGAAAGTAAAAATCCACCCCAGGATTTTGTTTCAACTGCCTTGTTGGTTCTGCTGCAGATATGCTGCAGCAGAGCCACATGTAAAGTAGGAGCAAAATCCTGGGTTAGATTTTTACTTTCTGGACCTGGATTACCCACCTCTATGTGCATGTATAATATGTTAATAACTTGTTTGACTGAACATGATATAAAACTTCAGCTTTTTAGTAGAAACATGTCAATAATCCACATTTATGAATGAGATATGTTATGATGCCTCTTGCTCATAACATTGTGTAAAATGTGTGCATATGAATCTGGCCCTTCACTGTACACATGAGCTCCATTCAGTTTTTAAAATCCATTTTTAGCCATGAGATTTTATTAAGGGTGAGTTTGATGACCCTGTGCTTCGGGGCCTGTTTTTTTGACACCATGCTGGTGTTAGTGCTGTGTTGGCAGTGTCCCTGGCACCTCTACAGTTGCCAACAATACAGTCAGTGATGTTTCTCTGTTCCCTAGCAACCACAACAGCATCAACAAAAAAAGGCTGTACGGGTAGCGAGGCAGGACGGCTGCCAGAGGCAGAAATTTGGGCGCAATTCACTTAATTCAATTACATTTCCCTTGTTTCTTTCTGAACCCTTTACCCATAATGCAGTTTACTCCCACACCATCAAATTTCCTGCCTTTCTCTAAACTGTTATGAAAAACTCGTTGGATCAGAAGGTCTGAAAGGCTGACTGAGGAAAACACCAAAAGACAGCAAGTTGACTTCCTAAGCAATTCATGCTATGGTGTAATTGTGAAGAAGAATATTTGTGATGTTACTAAATGAAAAATCTTGACAAAGACTCCTGAATGTTTTTCCTTGATCTACACCGATGAGCCAAAATGACAAGTGCTAAATCCTTATAGTCAGACAACAGGGCTTGTGCATCTCTGAGACAGCACAACTTGTGGGCCAGTGGTCTGTAGATACTATCTCCAAATTCCCCAGATCTCAATCTAATCATCTGTGGGATGCTCTGGATCTGATCTGCGGCAGTTCCACCTTTAAGTTTCCAGGACTGGTATCAGATACCACTAGGGTGACCAGATTCCAATTCATCGGATGTGGGACAAAGACTATGTTTGTGTGGGACAATGTGGGACACCAATGCATCGAGGCAGTCTAAAATAACTTGGCACCTAGCACACTGCAAATAAAAATGTGTGTATATGTATATATATATATATATATATATATATATATATATATATATATATATATATATATATATATATATATATATATATACAGTCATGCTCAAAAGTTTACATACCCTTTGAACTTTTTCACATTTTGTCACCTTACAACTACAAACTTAAATGTATTTTATTGAGATTTTAAGTGATAGGCCAAAACAACGTACCACAAAATGGTATTATGTGTATTATGTACATGTGTATTATTTTCGGCATTTTGTAATAACAGTATTGCCAAAATCATACTTCCCCCAAAAAAATCCCCTGTGAAGAAGCTACAATAAAATGCTTTTGAGGGTAACATCTACACACCTAGACATTTGACATATGTGGGGTTTTACACCCCACTTACACATAATCCTCTGTGGAGCCTGTTAGAACAGCATAGAAAAACAGGACACAGGACAAGCAAAAATGTTGTTTTGAACACTGGTCCACTGGTCAGCCAGCACCACGTCAAAAACCTGCAAGCTTATTTTTCATTTAATTACACAAAAATATGCACCTTTAACTCTGCTGATTTTATAAAAATAGGGATTTAAGCATTTAATCGATAGACTAAGACATTTGACCAATCAAAGCTTAAACATTTTGTGTAAATATGAGCTGTGATTAATCAGCTTGTTTTTGCAGTGCAGGTGTCTCCGGTCAGGTTGTTATAATATAATGTGTGTCACACAACACTGTAAGCACACTTGATGTGTTTATAACTCAGCTCTGGGTCAGAGAACATTAAGATATACAGTGTATTAAGTGTACAGTGTCATTATTTCTTCTGAAAAGCTGTGAATCACTGAATTTAGACCAATAACACGAGATGATGTTAGGAGCTGTAGCAGAATCTCAGTTGTGTCTTTTGTTTTAACAACGTTCTAATAATATGCATTTATTTAGGACTTCCGTTTGTTAACTATAACACAACTAGTGCTTTGTGAGATGTTCTGTTGTTTTCTGTGAAATTATGATAATAGTAGTTATTTAAATACAGAAACAACAGAAACACAGAGTGCAATTCGTTCTGCTCACACCGCTGTGTGATGCGTGTGCACGCGAACGGGAGTCGGATTCTGGCGGCGTGTCAGAATTCGGCACAATACCGGCGCTGTTCTGACCTGATTGGTTTGTGTTGGTGGGCGCGCCCTTAACCTGCGTCCGCGGTTGACATGATCAAACAGCCCGCCCCGTCTCCTGATGACAGCCCTCACTGCTTTCCCCACACAGCCATCTGAGAAACGCCAGATTATAAAACACTGGAGTCTGACTATCAGTAACAATGTGGGACAATGTCTCAATTTGCGGGACGCGTGAAAAGTCCTGAAAATGCGTGACTATCCCGCACAAAGCGGGACATCTGGTCACCCTAGATACCACAGAACACCTTCAGAGGTCTTCTGTAGTTTATGCCTCATAAGACTTATGTTGGGGGTTAGGTGCCTTACTCAAGGACATTTCAGTCATGACCTGCCTGGGGATTGAACTGGCAACCTTCTGCCCCATCTGTGGAATGTGCTGCTGATGCCTCAGATACTACAGGACAACTTCAGAGATCTTGGCGAGAACACGCCTTGGGGAGTGGGATGATTTTGGTGACATCTCTTGGCAGCACTGGCACGACTAAAAGTGACGCAAAAGTGTATAACATATTGGTCTTAATGTTTTTACTTATCCAAATTATCATTTTCAAAATTCAATATTTTAGAGCCATTATATACATATATTTATGAGCCAGAAAGCTAAACATCCTGTACAACATCATTGACTGAATATACCTGAATAAATGAATAGATCTATGATGATTATAATGAGCTGAACAAAAATGTAAAGGCAATTACAGGTGCAGTCTTAACAGGTGTGTAGCTGATGTTTTTGCTAATGCTCTAAGTCTAATGTCAGACCAATGAAAACCTCTTTAGAAGGTAATGTTAGAACCATCCACACATATCTCTCCTCTCACCTCATATTAGTGAAACAGAGGTTTCTGAAAATGTTCTCCAGAGTAAAGATGTTTGAAAACTCCATCTTTTGAAAACCCAAGATTTTAATGTGGACAGAAAAAGTAAAACTTGTTTTGAAACACTGTTGAACTGCTAATGCTTGTTCCTGTTTTCACTTACTGAGCATGCAGGACTTGACTGGGCTGTTCATTTTTGAAAACACTATTGATGTGGATGAAATATGTGGATATGTACTCATGAGGCCTTACTCATCATGCGCTGCACTGGAAAGTGTTCTTCTGGATATGTTTCACTCAAACATTAGTAGTTATTTAAAAAAAAAACAAAAAAAAAAACATGTTGCCAGTTGCTGGAGTGTACCTGCAGTGCAACTACATCCACAGAGTCTGCAGCAGTGTTAATTTCGTTAACGATAATTATGACGAAAAATATTTGTTGACGACCATTTTTTCACGACGAAAACGAGACGAAAACTAAATAAAAACAAATATTTTAAAACGAAAACTATGACTAAAAGTATTAGATTTTTCATCGACGAATAAAAAC